>QEWY01000623.1:100744-298551 GCA_006503575.1 Baylisascaris schroederi | reverse complement strand
TTTCCCTCATTTTTCAATACAACGGTTTTCCTAATGGTCCGAGTATGCTATTCATTTTCTGACCTCTGCATTCTCGATCAGGTCATGGTATGTGGTTTATAGTTTATAGTTCGCCGTTCATAGTTTGTGGTTTGTAGTTCATACTTTCCAGTTTGTTGTTTGTGATTCATAGTTTGCGGCATGAAGCTTACAGTTCGCCGTTCATATTTTGCGGTTGATGGATTCCTTCTATCGGGCAGGATTACTGTCTTTTTCAGTCTTTCAATAGAATCGTTTTCTTCGTGGGCCAAATCGGTTTTTCCATTTTCTGACTTCAGGAGTCGTGGTTCAATCATATTGATTGTCGCGCCTCTTGCGCTATTTTACCTTCAAATCCTAATGTTGTGGCTCCGCACTTTTTGCTTTTCTCGACTGTTTCTATAAACCACAAACTACAAACCATAAATCACAAACTACAAAGTACAGACCGCAATCTACAAACTGTAAACCACAAAATATAAACCACAAACTACAAGCCACAAATCATAAACCATGAACGAACAAACTAAGAACCACAAGCTACAAACTACAAGCCAGGAACTACGAACCATAAACTGTGAACCACAAACTATCAACAACAAACTATAAACCACAAAGTACAAACCACAAATTACAAAATATAAACCACAAGTTACACATCACAAACTATAAACTACAAACTACAAAGTATAAACAACAAACTACAAACGGTAAACCACAAACTGGAAACGAGAAACTGCAAAGATATATATGGACTTTAATCGCTACTGAACATGGAACGAAGAATGCAAGCGAAATTTTCCTCTTATCCTGCAGAATATTCATTTCTTTCTAACCTCCAGTGCACCCGCTTTTCAGTGGCCCACGTTAGCTTTTTCATTTTCTGACAGCGGCAGTCTCGATAAGTTCATAGTTTTTTGATGATAGTTCGTAGCTTGTGGCTCACAGGTTATAGCTAGCAGTTTGTTGTTTATTGCTTGTGTTTTGTAGTTCACAGTTTGTAGTTTATAGTTTGTGGTTTGAAGTTCATAATTTGCGGTTTATAGTTTGCCGTTTATATTCTATGGCTTCCGGCCTATAGCCTGCAGCTTGTCATTTACGATTTTATGAACAAAAAGGAATGAAATTGTGCGGCGGCAAAAAAAGCAAAAAAAACTGCGCAGCTACAACCTCAGGCTTTGAAGACAAAAAGTATAAAAAACGTGACAATCAAGTAAATGAATCGAGATATCTGAGGTCAGATTGTCGCGCCTTTTGCGTTATTTTACCTCCAAATCCTAAAGTTGTAACTGCGCATTTCCAAATTTTTCTATTAGCTATTTCTTATTTGTAAAAGCATAAACCGTTAGCAGTAAACCATAAACCGTGGACCATAAACAACAAACCACAAACCATAAACTATAATCGACGAATAATGAACTACAAACCACAAACCACAGCTTATAAACCACAAACATCAAACTACAAACCAAAAACTACAAACTGTAAGTCACAAGTTACAGACGATAAAGCAGAAACTACAGACTGTAAACTGTAAACCACGGACTATAAAGCACAAACCACAAACATATATCTATCAATTTTTATCTGCTATTGAATATAGAATAAAGAATCCAAGTGCAGTTTTCCTCTTATCCAGTAGAATTTTTATCATTTTTCATCTTTCAATACAAAATTTCTCTTCATGGCCAGCGTCAGGACTTTTATTGTCTGACTTTGGCAGTCTTGATTCACTCACATTGATTGTCGCGCCCTTTATTTCAATATGGGGCTATTCCGCTATAAAAATGAGCTGAAAATATGAAGTAATGACCCACTTTGATACGGCTTGTCCATATTTAACCATTCCGAAAAGGATGACACCTGCATAGGCATAGAAGAGCACCAGTAGAAACATCGCAGTGATAATAAATAAACTTCGCACCATACTCATTACAACAGTTAACATCAGCATTTTTAATGTCGACTTCCGACCTGGAAGGAAAAAACTTTTCAAACGAATATGGCTCTCATCTGTTATCTATTCACCGTCAAAAAGACCACCATTTTTTCACCAGTGCCTTAAATTCGGTCTCCACCTTTCCGGTAGAAGCTGAAACCCATAATTTTACACCGAATAGCTTTAGTCGGTCGCAGATCGACATTTTCGGGATGGATTTGGCTGTGACGGCAATGGGGTTTCAACAAACGTGTCAGATCGGTTTAAACAGAAACTCGGTTGCAACTTAATGCCATAAGTTAGTAAGCGATCGAACAGTTGTCATGTTCCCGGAACAGGATTTCCATAGAGTTTTAGAAATACTGGATACGTGGGTGAAACTTCTTTCCGCACAACGTTAACTTTAAAACGCATACAATTGGCAGCCAGGTGTTAACTACACCAATGCAGAGCCAAACGATGGCCATTAATAAATATAGATGAAGCAAAGCGAAAGCCGCAATAGTGAAAACCGATGCAGTTGCACTAAATATGCCGAGCATACTATATAGCGCACATTGCCTGGATAGTATAAAACATTCGGAGGTAATTTCCTTGTGATCCTTCCCACAGCTCGGGCGCATTTTTATCATCGGTCGATGGACACGACTTGTTAACATTGATTGCATCTCATAAAATCATCTGCGATGGCGGAGTTTAACAACCAACCAGATGAAATTCTCGTCTAATTTCTGCCACCAATAATAAAATCTCCTCGCCTTTGTTTCATTACTCATTTGTTTGCACCAATGATACTTTGTAAGAAAATCAACCTGCATCGAGTTTTACATATAACTTCGATTAAAAAAGTTGATGTTTGAAATGCAAATGACTAAAAATGAAAAAAGGACACGATTTAAAAAATACCTGCAATAGTGAAGAACCTAAGAATAACAACCATATAACCAAATGTATAAGTGTATTTTTTGAGACCAATTTGTCCACGTACGGCACTCGCCGGTAAAGCCATAACGAAATGTGTGACGATCCAAAATAAGCCGAGCATTGTTATGAGTAAATCAATTCGATTTCTTCGTGATTCCCAGAAACCGGAAAACGTAAACGCTATCATTTTGAGAAGAATCTGCAATCATTCAACAGATAAGCAAAATCAAAAATAAAGAAGAATATGATTTAGTTATTTGGTGATAATGTTATCAATATCAATGAGCATAATTACTGCATAAAATACAACAAAAAACAGTTAACGAAAACCTCCCACCTTTGCTAAGTTTCTATAAGCATGTGCTGAACACGCTGCCAAAGAAGTATGTTTTGCATTATACAATACCTTTTTTCAAAACTTCCACTATTTTCCCGCGTACTTTTACAAAAAGTGCTCTCTTTGAATACCTAGCGAAAAAGCTCTATGGTTGCACAGCAGAAATATTCAAACCTTCGAGGCATACTTCTTATGCATGCGCCTCTTCAAAACTGCATGGGAAAACCTTGCAGTACTATACTTTCCCAGAAAAAGAGCCAATTCCTGCCTTCGTAAGAAAAAATATCCACACGTGATGCGATCCATCAGAACGAAAAAAAACGACTTCACTTAAAGAATTTTGATTTTAAAAAAATGCAACCTCAACAGTGAAGAGAACGTTAGCTATAGCAGAGAGTGCCGTTAAAAATAGAAGTGTATTATAGCTATTTTCTTCCTCTTCCACATTCCATGGGACAACCAATGTGCCAGAATTGACAACAACCAAAATAGCAAATGCCTGCAATTGCATAAAAATGTTAAAATTCGCAGCCACGGATTGTTTTAATCGCTGTCAACTTCATCAAAATTTGATACGCATAAACCGTAAACCACAAACTACAAACTAATTACATCAAACTACATACTACAAACCACAAAGTATAAACTATAAACCAAAGACCATAAACTAAAAACCATGAACCATGAACCATAAACCATAAATCATAAACTATTAAGATCGCTATACAGACGCAATCATAGGGGGAAGCTTTTTCTGCAGACATTTAACAACCTATCACACTGAGTATACTACATTATCAAATCAGAAATATTTTTCCTCCGCTCGAATTGAGTACGTAAAAAAATGACATAAGCAGCGAAGGCGATCAGAAGCGTCAAAAGAGGCAAAACGTGATCAGTCGCGTTGTTCTTAAATTTCAAATCTGCAGTATGCGTGCCCACAAGGGGAGTGATATATTCAGCCTAGGTTCCATAAAATAGAATTGTTGGTACGACAAAATATTTCATTATTTTTTTCTAATGCAAATTTTTTCAACAATAAATAACTGTAAATTACGACTAATGCCAAGTCGTTATTCATAATTTCGGGAAAATAAGGTAGTTCACTGCGACAAAAACGATGTGATTAGTGATAAAACAGCACTGATAAGATCAACCTGCTTAAACCATTTACTCATTGTAATCTCATAAAGATAAGTGCGCAATTTGGCTGATTCGGCAGGTTTCGGCGGTACGTGTAAAGGTTGAGCCATTTTCAATCTCGCCTTCAAATCATGCCATCGACGTTGATCGACCGTTAGCAATGCCGTTCCCTATAAATCACCTTAACATAGTGTTCAGATTAGCTTCATGGCTTCAAACTGACGGGAACAAGCATCTTTCTCAAACAAAGACCGATGATGCCATTTTTGCGTATGATAAAAAATATGGTAATTTACGCAAATCAGCCAATATTGTGAGCTTGGCACTCCATAGGTTTGTTAACCTTTAGATAGTGCGAGTAAAGCAGGACAAAACTTTGTTTCAGAAATCTCCTTCTTTGGTGCAAGACAATCTTGACACCCACAACTTTCACATTTTAAACGAAATTAAAATATATCTGGAATTACCCCTAACAAGTACGTGTAAGGTACGTTTTATATGAAAGTGATTCAGTGCATATTAAACAGAGGGTTCGGAAACAACTCTGAGAGGAGAGGATCGGAAGTGTTATCAACGAAAGTTCTTTATGGTTTAGCCTCAGACAAGAAGTTCCGTCACAACTGTTAGTAAAAGAGGTTATGAAGAGCGAAATTTTAAAGAACTTCTTAATTATAGTACTAGAGACAATTTTATGAACAGCCTATCTTCTATTTCCAATATCAGACAACATAAAAGTTTTAGTTTAGAGTATAAAGATTCAGATTTCAGCTTCAAATGAATAAGTTAACGACACAGGATACCATAATACCACAAAATTGCACGCTTCCGATGGAGGAATGCACGTTCTGTTCCCAAAAAAACTCTAACTTCGCAAATGTGGAGATAACTCATACAGGCTGATAACATTTGATATCATGAAACTTATTGCCTACCTCTACGATTTAAGATGGAGCTTCAGCAAAGAGTAAAATTTGTGGAGTCATAAAATGACGCAGTCATTTTGAAACGAAGAGCAGAGGTGTTTTCGGAACCGATGACAAGAACGAGGCCAGGTATTTTTTTTTTCTAAGTTCCGGTTGAATTGGTAAAATATGTTGACGGTTGAAATGCGCACAAATGTCCTCGACGATGTCAGTTTTTTCTCAAGCAAAAAAAAAACAAACAACAACAACAAAGATTTCTGAGTTATTACGGATCGTTCCAATGTGTGCAATAAAAAAATGAAAACTTTTTACTCTATTTTCAGTGTAGTTGGCAATAACGACACCGACAAATAGTGTAAGACCGATCATGCATCCCATGAACACATAGATATGGATGAATATCACGGCCCACTGAAACGATATGATTAAAAGATTTATAGAACATTGCCACAAACATAGGTGCTGGCAGAACTCACCTGTTATGAAATATGATCGTAGCTGTTTACGAAGGAAATCAGAGCTACTTGAAATATTGATATTACGACCAAAATGTTCTACCCTCCAAGTTGCACCAATCTCTGGAAAAAAATTCTCACAGGGATATTCATAGAACAGAAAATGTGTGCTTCTCCCTTTCAGCAAAGTTTCTGGATTTTTGACTTCAAAATACTTGAATTTCGGAAAAGACCTTTGTAAAGCTTAAAAAGCAGCAGTTACGATCCTCCAATGTCACACTTGAAAGTCATATTGCAGTGAAGAATTAAAAAAAGCAACGAAATGAAGTTTTCTATCTCTAGTCTCTATTACTAATTAGGCATTTAAATACAACAATAAGAACAATATTATAAAGACTTAGAAAAGTTATATAATTTTGTATAGCGATGCAGATTCCAAATCAAATTTGCATAGATTTTGATAGACTTTCAATTTTTAATCTAGGATGTCACCTTATATATTCGAAGCAAGAATCACCGCCCCATTAGCCTGAAATTGCTTACCTGCTTCTTAAAAATTATTGCTAAAAATTCAGCGTAACGCTGCTTGCAATAATGACATGCCCAATTGAAAACCGATTCACTTTGCTTTCTTCTTCTTATTTTTTTAGTCCCATAACTGGCTAGTACCAGCTCCCTAGGCTTTTATAGAGTCCACTAGAACGCATAAGATCTCGCGGCTATTGCAGATGGTATCTGGAAAGCCTTTTTTTCTTAAAGCACTCTTTATGATTTCTATGTTAAGTAATTTCCGCCACTGATTCACATGAATGATGATCAACTCCGAGAAATATCAGAAGGCTATCACCAAACAAGTAAAACAAAATGGCGTCAACTAATTTGACGGGTCTAAAATTGACAAAATGCTATCACCTTAATTCTCTCAAATGAACGTTTTATAAGAAAATAACAATGATAAATAAATACTACTAGTTTGAAAACATTGCTTCCGTAGGAGAGTTCATGAACAAAAACAACGATCATATAATGAGATAAAGTGATACCGGTCCTTGGCGCATCCACAAAATGTCACGGATAACGTTCCAACCTTTATAGGAAAGTGTTTCGAATAGTGCCAACATCGCATTCCCAATATGATCAAAATTAAAATTTCGTGGGTTTGTCCTATAAATATAATCAAGAGGAGGAAATATCCAATGGTCCCATATTGATATCTATATAAATCAACTATAAAAGTTGAAGGTTGCATAAAAGTTGAAGATAAGGTAGCATTTTACTGTAAATGAAATCATTGCATTTTTTGAGACGAGAAGATTCGCAAAGAACATTGGAATTACTTAAACAATATAAGTGCAAAATGAAAACGCAACTGATAGGATTACACCCACACAGCGTGGTGGATGAAAACCGCATCAGTGATTAGACATATGTTTAAAAGTTGAGGATGACCTGGTGCTTTCAAAGGTTAAGCTAATGCGACACCGTAGCAGCATGTGAACAGTCTCATCGATTGGCACTATCATAATCTAACGGCCAACAATTTCGTGGATAATACCAGGTGTATCGAATCCGTTTTCGTCACCAACAATCTTCATATCAGACCGTGCTAAAGCTTGACGAATCACATTTCAATGAGCGATGAAGGCAAAAGGAGAGAACCAACCAAACTCGTGGAACCCAAATTTTAGGATGTAATTCATCGTCGTTCTTCCCAAAAACTTCCATCCTCGTGACGAATATCTTTTGCTCAAAAATCCCAACACATCCTTCCTGTAAATAGATCACAAAATTTTTTGCTGGTGTGAGAATAACCCTAAATTCTCGAATATGATAACTAGTTAACAACAGGCATGTTATCGTTATACTCAGAAGAACTTCCTTTATAAATGAAATAAGTTGAATGTTTAGTAATTAAATTATTTAATTCTCATGGAATTCGACAACAGTTAAATAATCTATAAAATTCCTTCGCAAAACATTCGTTGCCTCATTTTTTTCTAGCATTTCGGCGTTCTTAATCTCAGAAAGAAAAACAAATGGAAAAGCGCATCATGTTGACTGACACGAGATGGTATTCTGATTTCACCACTATGGGCCTATCGGCTGCGTGAATATGTAAGAGCAGTAATGAGCAAGAAGAGTTTGACAATGCGTTCTCCTACAAAACCGACTGACTGCAGAAATCTTCCCTTAAAAACCATTTCTGGATTATATCTGACCAGGAGCACGCGGAATCTGTCCCTTAGCATCACCCAATGCATATTAGCATAATCGAGAAAAAGATCACTTGTAGTGTCGATTACACCTATTTTTATTATCATAGGCGTTGTGTTTACCAAGTTCAAATATGTATATCTATATCTATCTAACGCGAAGTTGCCATAAGGCATCTCAACGAAGACCGCAAAGAAACAGTGACACAACGACATAACGCTCAATGTGAAATTACCTCTTAATTCCTGTTGGTAATACAAACGAAAATAATGCTCATAATACTCTCATTTAAAAAGTGTCAAACATATAGATAGACTGATACTATTATGTAGGCATGCGCGTGCAAGACACCATTTTTGTAAGAGTTTTCGCACAAAAAAAGGAAAAACTGGCAGCGAGAGACAGACAGAGGTGGAGGAAGGGGCATTCACCACAAAGATTCATTTTACGAATTCTCAATCAAGAAAGCGAATAGTAAAAACTAAGGCAAACGACTTACCCGTTTAGTGACATTCGGGTCGTTACATGCAGCTAGTTTTCCTCCAACAATTTGCACACCAAAACTGGCGAATATAAACATAAGGGCAACCAACAGTATTGTCACCTGAATTAATCACTGTGAATACTTGCAAAAAATTTGGCTGAAAAGCTCTGAAGCTTTATTGAAAAATCCCCCTCCCCCCCCCTCCCAACAGCCTACTCCTAGTTGGGAAATTCCAACTGGACCGTAGTTGAACCGTGACAGCCTAATGAGTGTACTGCGAACACTGTTGACTGCAGGTATTAGCCGAATATTTTTCTGTAAGAGCGTCCAATGAGAGCTGACATCAGCTTTCCTGTAAGGGCGCACAGCGAAAGTTAGCACTGGAAACTGTTAGCGTCCATACTCATCACTTTAATGGTATTTAGAAAGTCGACTTAGCCCAGTCGTCCCACACGGCTCATCAGTTCATTGGTACCTTTCAATGTGCCAAGCGAACAATTACTAAACTATTCGATCAGTGGAAAGCGACCGCGACTTTTCCTCCACCAAATTACTTGTGATACATGCATAAGAGTGAACGATGGTTCTATAAGTATTTTTGGCAAAAACTGAAAACGTCAGGCCCAAAGAATCAAAGGACCATGACTCAAGAGACCATGACCTGAAGCCAATACTGTCGTCACCGGTTATCGCGATTAAGAAAAAAGGATTCAACAGAAATATCTTAAAAAGTGGGTAAAATAAATAAAATAATAGCTTATGAAAACCAACAAGTAGAATCTCCTTGAATCCTTTACATAGTTCGACAACCACTCTACGAATATGTGGCACTAAAGTATAGATTCGTAATGGACGCATTGCACGAAATATCATCATAAATTGTGCTAATGAGTTGATTTCCACATGATTCGGCATCCAAACCAAATAGATCATACTTGTCTACAAATCGACTTTCATTATTGAAATATCAAAACGAAAAGAAAATAAATAATCGATATATGACATTAAAAATGTTGCACTAAGAATGCAATAAAATTTCAAAGATCTCTCTTCTCATAGCATTATACGGCATTAGATTCGAATTTTCCTAATAAAGATATTTTATTTGTAATCCTTGAGCTAATCTAAACTATTCTTCAAACATTCGTTCATGATGGCACTTTGAGATATAGAAACAAAATTTTGCATTTAAGTTGTCCTGTTTACAATAAAATTTTCTGTACTTCCAGATGATATTATATTTTTGAGGTAACATGGTTATTATTTAACGCTTTTTATGGTTCTCAATATTCGATAAAGAGAGATAGAAAACAATTTCTGAATAGTCTTGCTTGGGTTTAGCGAACGGAAAATGCCCAGAAACATCGCCGTTTGAGAAAAACCAGCTTTACAGGATCTGGTGAGATCATGCCAACATTTCCCTCCGCAGCTGTTTTAATATTGGTACTTTTCATGTACGGACACCGATGGACAATTGCATGCTAACCACAATCAACTGGAAGAGATATGATTATAAATTTTGGATCTTCAAAAAGGTTACAATTAGAGGCTGAACAAGCGTAGAAGAGAGCTGAAAATTTCATAAATAACTGTAATCTTTTTGGTTCTATCGATGTTTTTTCTAGTCAAGAACTTGGGGACTTTGCAACCGTTTGGAGGGCTTCGTTCCAGGCAAGACAGGATAACCAAAAAAACAATATCCGTTCCAATAGAGAATTAATAAGATATCAGTGCAAAAACACTGCTAAACTATTTTCTCATTACATTTCAAAAACAGCGAACTGATGACGAATGTAAAAGACTGCTAACAATCACTACTTTATTGAATCATAACAACACTGCAAAATGCTGCCAAACCGAAATAAAAATGAGGAAAATGAAAACATATATATATGCTCACTATGTAAATGAAGAGTGTCATAACACCACCGACGTCGTGTACCACTGCATTTGGCGTAAAAAAGAAACCGTTCGCTAGAACCTTCACAACGAGTTCGAATGTCATCGAAACGACAAACAAATATTCACAAATCTTCAAATGAAGACATTTTTGAATGCGAATTTAAATCACACTCCAGCAGTATCAGGTTAAATTTACCGTTACCTGAACCAATAACTAAAGCTATTTGCAGCAAAAGATGCGATTTGCTATTAGTCTTTGATAGATATATCTAAATTTACTGTCAATTATAAAGATTAAGTGGGATTAGTGGAAAGGTAGGGGGAAGGGGCAGGGGGACTAAATGTTGTCGTTTGACTCGAGTTGCAAATATCTTTCTGGCTAGGTTCTCGTGTGGATGAAATATGATCAGGAATTTAAACAGATCGTCCGGAATCAGATTTATACAACTTATCGTCGCTTTTTTCTCTTTTTTTGATAGAGATTTCAATTATTTTCTTACCGAAACTCACAAAACGTAACTTTGCCATAGGGTATTTTGTTCGACAACAACAAAGCATCGATTCTCTTCGACGTATTTCAAAGGTCTAGGCTGACGATCTTTTAGTTGTCAAACTGTGGTGAGTGATGATGGGCCGACTAGCTAAAATTGGTTCGCAAACAACATTCAGCGATCGCTAGCGTATTTTATGAGCGATTCGGTAGTACTCAGAGCCAATTGGTTTTACGAAGAAGGAAATTGTTATTGCATACTGAAGAAATCTATTTTGTGATAATTAGAGGTCACTATAAACCTGAAGATAAGGATTGTTGAAAATAAGGTTTTCGCCAGTTGTCGGCCATGGACTTTCGAAGAGCATAGAACAGCACGAAAGCGATGTTATCAATACCATTGCCCAATCTAGATAGGTCATGAGACCAACCAATGAGCTGAAACAAGTTGTTCCAATGAGATGAACATAATGTATGATAAAATAAACGTTGATTGAGGAATGAATAAAATGCACTTTTCTGAACCTCATTAGATGTGTTATAATAAACTTTGTGTTGAGGCTTGTTTATTTGTTTGTTTTGGTTTTGTTTACTGCTTTTTGTTTATTTTGTCCAGTGAAGGAAATCTTATTTAAATTTTACTTAAATTTATTTAAGTGTACTTATGAATTAAATACTTTCTATAACTTGAAAACTGAATAAGTTCAATCTTGCTACTTATAAGCAATAAAAACAAAAGCGATTAACATCTAACAGTAGATTCCTGCATTTGAGCGTGCTTATAAAATCCATTAATTTATGCACATCACGCAGGTATAACTTGCATGATGTGCATAAATCAACGCAATTAGCAGGTCATTAGCTAATAGGCCAGAAAGAAATAGTAATTGTACTGGTTGAAGCTGAAATGTAATCGGTGATCCGGCATTCTCAGCAACCTGATAATTTTCTTTCATAGCCCAGTTCTTCACTCTCACAAATCTTTATGAGCCATAAATAATGGAATATTCCAGAAATTCCACTTACTGAAGTTGTTTATATCGACGTTGGATTTGTTTCCCGGTAACCGGATCGATTTTATCGGGAAGGTATTTTGCATAGACAATTTCCTGACAAATATGCCGCAAACGTGAGTCACGTCCCACTGCGAATAGTGGACGATCGAAGAATGGATGGTTTTCGCGAATTTCCTCTTCGATGCGATTTCTGAATAACGATATTGCTTTCTGTTAATAATGCTGATGCATGTTGCAATTAAGCAAATTCATATAAAATTCTAAGCAGAGGAAAACTGCACAATCAAGAGAATTTGGAACGGACAACAGTGTTGATTCTTCTTTGAGAACAGCGGCCAAATAGGACATTTTATTGGCCAAAATTGGAATTTCAACTGAAAATCAAGGCCATTTTGACATTAAAATGCTGGCAGATACAGCGTTGTTGCATAACAAGTAAGAACACATTAAAAATAGATAAATGTATAAAATTGACACCAAAGGCTCAAAAGCAAAGAAATTATGTGACAAATTACATCCACTTTCTTTGGAGTGGTTTTTTCGATTTATCTATCAATAGAGTGGGGTTTTTTTCTTCTCGCTTGCTTATCGTTGCGTATATCCAGCTGTGTTTAAACGTTGATGGGCTATAAACTCGTGGATGGTGCCTTCTTTTTTCACTCAACCCACCCCGCTCGCCCCCCTCATCCCTTTAAACACGGCAAACGATGCTTCCCCCCTCTGTCATTGAAGCTCTCTCTTTGGTTAGCAAAAACCGCTTCATTCTCACGGCGCCACAAGCATATACCCTTCTCCTACCCCTCCTGTCACACCCGCAATAGATTAAACCATTCTCTCGCTCATTCTTCACTAATTTTTAAATAAACAGCAACGTGTCACTTCTAATGCATCAGAAATTGGACATCATTGGTTCAGGAAGAAGCACTCTTATGAGAATGATCCTTGCAAGAAGCCGTTTATTTTAAGAGTTATTCCTAAATCAGTTTCAAATTCCGTTCCTCTCTCTTAACAGCAGGAAAGCGAAAGGGGAACAAACTCCTCTTCTTAACGACACGAGGAAGGGCCATCCACCTCTCCCCCCCCCCCCCCCCCCCCCCCCCCCTCCCCCCCCCCCCCCCCCCCCCCCCCCCCCCCCCCGGAGAACTTCCCTTTTTTAACCGTTCTTTCCTCCTCCTTTCATTCCTTACTGATAAAGAAAGTAGTGATTTCTGTACACAACGAAACCTTACCTTGTTAGCTCCGCATGTTGTCTTTTTTGTTGCAGGGCTTTGATATCAATTTCCCCTTGCTTCAAATCGTTCTTTGGTGCCGAATCGGCTGGTCGAACGTCACCATTTTCCTTTAGATGCTCGTAAATTGCCTTCAGCTTCATCGATGGATTTATACTGCGATTCCGGAGTCGAGTAAACCTGCAACCCTAAGTGACAGCTTTGAAAAATATCGAAGGCAATCGGTGGCTCTTTGTTCCAAGGATGCAACTGCCACTATCGGGCGAGGCAGACATCGAATTACACCAAATAATGAACCAAAATACTGTTTAAGCTGAAAAACTGCTTCCTCACACATATTCTGGGCGAGGTTTTACAAGTACCACATTTTGGTTTTGCACCTTTTGCAGACGTCCACAGTAATACGCTGACGCATAGTTGATTTCTCCTTATATAGTATTACATGAAGAAAGTTGGTTTTAGCTGCAATATGTATGTCAAAGAAATACTGTGCTCTCTGATTCATCCCATTAATGGCTGGCAGTACTCAATCCTTTGGCTGGCAGTACTCAATCCTTCGTTCTGTTATTCGGAAGGACTAATTGGGGAAGTTTTTTACGGAGTTTGACATGGTATGTGTCCATCCGTTTTAGTCTGCCAGACCAACAAGTTTCCTAATATCAGCAAATCCTGGCAAACAATATCAAATAAACTTGATCCAAAAAATTCATTCGTTTATTTCATCGCTCGTTGAGGGAAACTGATTTAACAATTTTATGACACTTTAAAGTAGCAACTGTACCAAAATTAAATCGATGCAGCTGTGGAAAGTGGATCGCTGCATAATATAGGTTGTAAGAAGTGGCAACTTTCATAGCCGTTGTTTCTGGGATTAACCGGTTGAAACTACCGGATGACAGATAAACGAATACATATTTCAATAATTTGGTGCCACCCTGATACGCAGTGCAGAAATCTTTTGTGAACGTCTATCATACTGTCCTTCATTCACTATATATCGGTGAGCAGGAGGACCGGTCTTATCCCGCGGTTTCGAAAAGTCTTCTAACTCCCGCAAGTTAAGGAAAGCGCCTTCTTTTTATGGGACTTCCATTCAACAGAGGATTCTTTGATAAGAAGGCTTATAATCATGGGGATCGGTAAACGAATTATGGGATTTATACATACCGCAAGGAAAAACAAAAAGATCTGAAGAAATGACGGCTGAAGAAATAGGGAAGCGGCCAGAAAACACCGGTTGCATCGTAAGATTTCGAATAACCCCCTCCCCCGAATGAAGTGACGAATAAAATTTGGGAAGTTCAGAATAATCTCACTCACTCAGAAACTCGTTCTTCAATTTCACTCCTGTATCCATCAGAAAACTTAGGAAAAGGCGTTATTCTCTGAAGTTTCCACTGTCGTATTTTGCTACGGTTCCTAATCAACTTTTGTAAACAAAGATAATTACTGCCTCCATGAAACTCCTCGTTCAATAAATCCACTTCAAAAGTCTTTGAAATTTATAAACTCGAGATGTTTTTTTTTTTTGGATTATACATTTCAAGTGTATTGTTTAAACAATATTTAGCATCATTGCAGCGAGATACGTTCAATCGGCTAATTTTTAGCTGTAGCGACGGAATTATAACTGAAAAATTTACGATGCATCTGCTCCCATTCTTGTTCCCGAACGACCTAGTTGTGCGATGAATTGCGTTGAATCGGAGAGCAGAGCCCGATTGCGATTCGATTCCCTGTAAAGTCGTCGGTAAAGTACTGAGCTGAAATTAAGCTCAGGAAAATTCTAGTGCCCCTGCCTCCTCCTCTCCTCTCTCCCAGCTTCCTCATCCCTCTCTTCGTCTCCCAAAATCTTCACTGGACAGAACTTGGCACAGGAAGAAATTTCTGTTACTGGTCTAAGAATCATTTCTACAAAGTTTCGCAACATTTTTTAAGAACCTTTTATGAGACCTTTTAAGAGGTCGCCGCAACTAAGTTAAAGGAACGTCTTCCGCAGCGATAAATCCTGTCTGTAACAGATGGCTGTTGTTCTACAGACGATATACTGACTCCCTGATTTCCGTTGATAATGAACAAAAAGTATAGCATAATTAACATTGTTTTCACGATCGCCACAATCTTTCATTGCTTTCGTGGGCTTCTTTCACTATTGTCTAGTCAAAATTACAGCCAAGGTCAAAGGCCATTTTCATAAAAATATTTTCGACGACGTGTTTAAATGTTTTATTTGGTAACAACGTGATTGCTCGCTCACCAAGGCTTTCCAAGCTATAGAAATATCCATTTGAACATGAAAGAAAACATGTTGGTTTTTAATAATAAATAATGCAGAATAAAAAAAAAACATGAAAAAAGAGTTACTCAATCAAAGTCGCCACTGTCCACTTCGAAGAAAGATGACCAATTTGACGCAATTTTACAGCATTTCTTGAAGCGCGCAAATGTGCTGCATTACGAAATAATAATTTTTGGCGATCATCACCCTCTGCAAATAGAAAAAAAAATGCACTATTAAAATGTTTAATCGAAATTAAGAAAATATTTCTGTGAATCACAAAGAACTAAATAAATGAAATGAAAAACGAAGGCATCAAAAACTATACGAAAAGAGATTTTTTTCTTCGTTTAACTCAGTGATGCTATTCTACATTGCCACCTTGCAATATCATATACAAAATAAATTTGCACATATTATTAGCATATGGAAAGCAAAAGTACGCTTGCGTTTTGTGGAGGCGAGAGCACATCGCTTAGGAACTTTTGGTTTGGTGAATGCTCCCCGCTAGGGTGATGGCAACATTATTCTCATACGCGTTGCCTCGAGCGAAGCTTTGTGATCTCCTTGAGTTCCATAGTAGCAGGGCAATTCTGAACGGTTTCGTAGGAATGCTTAGGGCGAACAGAATGGATGGAAATCGGTGCAGAGGCAAATTTTCTTGCAGACTAACTTTCCTCCGCCAATCTTTTGCCGCCTGTGGGCCATTTCACCCCTCTTCGCCTGTCTCCGCACAGAGAAGAATGACAACAAGGTTTGTCTAAACTAACTGCACCACCTGCGAATGCAAAGCAAAACTCTTTGTGAAGCTTTACGACTGGTTACCTTTCTCACAGCTTAAACGGATCTATATTGGCATTTCAAAGATCTCTCGATGAGAACGCCGAACGCCGATTTCGCAAGCCAAAGATAAACCACACTGAGTGAAGTTTGTATGCAACAATATTGCACAAAATGATTACCTTGATTATATGCAATAATGGTGAATGCATCCGTTTCGGCGAACTGCCTCGTAAAACTCTGTCGAACTTTTGGTAGTGGGAATTCGCTTGATACTCGTCTCAACTCGACCATTTGTGGTCGAGTTGGAAATTTCTCAAATATTCGTAAACGCCATGGTAAGGTTGTGCGCATAGTCGTCTGAATATAAAAATACCATAAAAACCATTTAATTAATTCGGTAAGAAAAGAGCATTTTTCTTCTGGTTTTAAACCAAATCTACTGGAATGTGATCGTTTAAATAGGTTTATTATTTACATATTCAATTCAGGTCGTGTCAAAAATATCTACTTCAAGGTATTCGAAGACACAAGAAGTTCCACGTTTGCTTACGAAAATCATGAAGTCCCAGTCTTTCAATGATTTCGGTGGCCTTTCATATTACTAACTTCCCATATATCATCACAGGTAAAGCACCAGATAAAGAAACTCAAATGTTTCTTATATTGATCTTCGGGTGCTGCCCTTTTGTTCATTTGGAGCCTACGCTGGTGTAGTCGTAGAAAAAATTTTCTCTCCCAAATACCCAGCAATGGAACAAATACCGATATTACTCAGAAACAATAATAAAGTCCATTCAAACAGAACTAGTTCTCGATCATTCAGAAAACTTGAATAAAAAGCCAAAATTGATGGCCGAAATCTGTAAATGAGTAAATGAAACACCAAAACAACCTCTTCCCTAGCTTTCAATTGCTTCACCTTCTTCAGCTCTTCATCCATTTCCAGATTATCCAAAATTACCGCGACAAACAACGATAGAACAATCTGAAAACGATGGAGACAATCAACGAAGCGATTAGTTATTAGAATTCAATCCGTATGAAGGAATATTCTAAATGCTTTCGAGATTGAATAAGTGAAGAAACAACTGAAAGGAGTTATGTCGATATGCGTTTTAGCTTCATTTTCTTACTTGAATAATCAATTTCGCAAGTTACCAGAAAAGAATAAATAAAATTTTGTAGATAAACGCCTTCAAAAATATTGAGAATAGGACTTTATACTCCAGTCAATCACACAACTCCTCTATTTTTTTTCCTGTTATATGATCGTTGTGAAATATACGCAATTCTTTAGCACCTTGATAGCGATGGATCAACATGGGTCATGAGAAAGGAGGCAAACCTGTAATGCACTTTATACCTAGCAAAACTCCTGCCTCTCGCTAGCTCCAATGGTTGCCAAGGTAAAACGACCGAGGAGTATTTATGTATTTTCTTGCAATGAAAATTTTAAAATCTTTAGTTCTTGCCGAGGGTATGAATTCTAAGCTATGGATAAAAAGAAGGTCGGCCCAACTCACAAATTTCTGGCAAGAGTTGAGCCACATTTTTAAATTGCTTATTTTGGGAAAGATGGGTGCGGGCAGTAAATAAAAATAGATCATAAACGCGATATCCTAATTTTGTTCGGAAATCTGAGGAATAATTCTGAGCGTATTTTATATGAGACAATGAAATGCCCATGCAATCCACAAACTGCGACGGTTTTCCAACCTAGGAAACGCGAAGCAAAGGTGAAATACCGCGCCTCATCCTCTGCTCACTGTCCACGAAGAAATTCTTTCCTCCTGTGCTCTCGCCCCTCCCCTTCTCGTCCTTCAGAGCACAGACGATGACCAGTAGGGAAGCAAATTGTTCAGCGAGAAATTTTAAAAAACTTCAGTATCCGAAAAATCTGAGTGACGGGAAAGACTGAAAATTCATAGCTGATGCAAATATGATTCCTATGACTGTTCGCAACCGTTGAATTGCATCACTTCTGCAATCACGGTTTACAAGAGTAAAGTAATAAGGTATAGGAAATGCAAACATACGAGTGTAACGAAGAGGTGATAACCAACGAAATAAATCGCTACAAATGGCACCATTGATTCATTGGTCGTTCTAAGAATCTCAACGACAACATCAGTCCATCCTTCTTGCGTTATTATTTGAAACATCGACATAAACGCCTGCAAAAGTGATCTTTGATCAACGTTGCATAATAAAATTTCGTTATATCAGAAGTAATTTCTTAGTGAATAACTCGAAAAATACTTCCAAAAACTGTCGAAAAAAGAATTAGCTCGCAAGAATTGAATCTTTATTGCCGAAGAGTTGAGCTTAGTTCACTTGCTGAAAATGATCTCTGAAATGCTTATCGATATAAAGATGATTAAATTATTTACTTTTTTTCAACATTTTTTCCTTTTCAAAGCAATTCGAAGCAGGATAATGTGAGGATAACGTTTCCAGCGATATCCTTACTTTGAATCTAGTAGAATAATTCACTAGGATTGTTCTAGTAAATTCTTTCCCTTTCAAGAAGTACTTTCCTAAATTATCGTTTTATCGCTTTACGAGTAGATAGTATTAGTCGTTTCTGTGTACGTTATGATTAAGAAATCTTAAATATGCTAAAGAGGAAAAATAAACTCAGGAAAAGCATGAGTAAACAATGTAAAAATGGCAGCTTAGACTGCTTTCTCCCTCTAAGATTTTAATTGAAGACATAAATAACCGAGATAAAATCATTGGAATGCCGAAAAAGTTTTCTTTTTGAAAGAATCTTTGGGGATCACTGCATTCTCTGATTCGATGAATTGAGCATTCTAACACACATCGAAATGTTGTCTAGTTGGAAGTATTCCAAATGTTCATTCTCTGCTTGCTATCGGTATAAAATATGCAACACTGAAATGCAATCAACTGCGTGGAATTTGAAAGAATCATTGAGTGTTGCACCGAAACGATGATCAATTGCAAATAACCCACTCAACCAATGAATATGAGGCTTAAACGTGGAAATGAAACCCACTGAAGTTTAGCTGCGCCCAAGTTACCTAAAATATCCAATGAAATTAAACCATAACTAAAAATATTACTTGAAAGCTAACACAAGAAATAGAAACAATATGCTGATGAAAACGATCCGTATGCAAATAAATTACAAATAAATCTATCATAGTGATGGATTTTCCATATATCATTGAAACCTGAATATGCAAATAGAAATAATATCGGAAATTAAGAGGAAAACAAATATTAAATTTTGCTCACCTGTGGAAATGTTCGAAATTTATCAAGTTTTGGTACATAACAAAATAATTGCAATGAAACTGCTGAGGTGATAACGAGCAGCACCATTGTGAAAACAACCAATCCACCGAGTTTCTTTCCTGGACCAAAAATCTGCAACATATTCTTTTATGACTTTTAAATGAATATACTCGAGTCAACCTGCATCAACAACATGCAGAAATCGGGGCAATCATTTGCAGCGTTGTAAAAGCGAATGCGCAGCAATTCACATACATATTGAGGATACAAAGATTTTTAAAGGTAACCGAAAAACATGATAAGTTTATTATTTGTTGCTTGCTTCAGGGTAAAAGATTAAAAACTTTATACGACAACTTGAAAACTTGATAGGTTTCATGATCGCCCGATATGCTCCTCAATGTATAGAGAGTTTTCATGTTCATACTTCCAATGTTAATTCTCTTTACTCGTGTGCCGTAGTTCAGCTTATAAGGGATTTCACCCAAATTCAAGGTTGGCGCTCTCTAGGCAATGAATTTTACAAAAGTAGAGTGCAATACAATAAATAGGAAGTATTCATTCACAGAGTCTTATTGAATTAAAGTATGGGAAATGGTGGCGCCGTTGTAGCGGGTCTGATTGCACTTAAAATATTGTGGAAGAGCGCTGTGTCTAATTATGTCTTAGGCACCCAGCATAAGTTACGATATTGTGTAAGCAGGCTATCTCCTTCTCCCCTCCCCCCTCCTCCTCAAGGAGTCCTTATCTCCTGTAATGTTATAATGTGGTAACGAAATGAAACAGCAGTGTTTAAAGTGCACTTCCTCCTTCATGACAAGTGATTAGCAAGACGATTCTAGAATCATCCCACCTTATTTTACCCCTTCCAAAGGTAGTTTCCTTCGTTTAGTGACTCCTAAGTCACCCTGAAGAATTAACCTAACACTCTCCTGCTGTAAAAATAAGAGTTGGCACTTTTGAATGCAGCCAAACCCATCAAAACGGCACCACCACTTCCTGCACTCCAAATACTGGATGCGCCTCTATATACCCTCAGCCCGACCAACCGCTCTCAAAAATCATATAGAAGCCATCTGCGCGCGAGACAATGACTCCATACATTAATAGATGGAAGCACTCGCACAAGGGTTTCACAACAGATACATTTTCCCGCCATTTTTGCGCTACCGAAATGGAAGTCTAATCTATGCAATTTTTTTTTTTTTTTTGATGTTTTAAATGTGTACAACTATTTTTGAAATTGAGGAGAGAATAAACCCATAGCACACATTACATGCGCCAAATATGATAATAAATCCACCACGCTTGGTAATATATACACCATATTTGGTAATATAGGCACCAAATTTAGTAACTTGATTTTCAGTGGGCTCCGAGATCAAGCTACCCGATAGATAGATAGATATAAGCATACAAACGTATAGATAAGATAACTTGTTTTTGCGACAGCAACTCTGAAAAAGCTCTCAGAGTAAGCAACATGGCATAGTTTGAGGTTGTTACCCATTATTCTGACTCAGTAAAAATATCGAACGTTCTAAATTTGATAGAGTAACAGATATGCTTTATAATTGGGTTACTAATTTAGATTCCGAGGTAATATTTATAGTGATATACTTTGTAGACGAAATCCTCAAGCATCGGTGAAGCTTTAATAAGTCGCACAATACGAAATACTTGAAAATATGTGAAAATATTTGTCGAATATAATGGCTTCACAACGTTGAGAGTACTGCCAATGCATAGAATAAGCTCGAATTTATGCAATCCTCTACGTATATAGCCATTCCAACCGAAACCCAATATTTTCAGGGCACATTCCACGTTGAACAATAACGTAAATGCCACCTGCAAAAGTGGTTCTTTTTGGCACAACACACCTTTTAAGATCTCAGTCCATATTTATTTATACAGCTGCTATTATGTGTTCATAAATTTGAAGGAAGAAGGGGTTGGGGGGGGAGAGGTGGAAGAAGAAGGAGGGTAGATCATAACCAAGCAGAGTAGACTATAACCGCGAGTTGATCGGCACTCGTTGTATGCCCAACTACGTCATAGATTATAAAATTTTTATTGCTTGCCAGCATTTTTTCCTTGAATTTTTGCAGCGTAATTCCAGCTTTTCATCGGCTCTATCCTAAAAGCGACCTCCTCTGGTCGAGGCGTTAGCAATAGTTATTAGAAGGGCTGCCCAAAGTTTTGCCTGATTTTCAGAAAATCTGGTTTCCCACTTCCTTTTTCTAGGCTCAAGCCTAAGTCACTTTCTATACACCTTGGCCGCATAAAAAATCTCGTAGAAAAAAACTCATAGAAATACTTGTAGGCATCGCAAATGGCTAATCCACTCATCTAACTACTTAACTACCCATCTAATTCACTTAAGCATCTGAAAATGCCACCATGATGCCTCAGCATATAGTGCATATGTGCCGCAAGCGTTCAAAAATTTTTCCTCCAGAAGGAAGCTTGGCGTCGGAAGGAAGTAGGTACCACTGGGCTATAGCTCAAACGCAACATGATAGAAGGTTTTTGGTGACTTCCGTTTCAAGCATGAACTATTGCAATTCTTGACTTCGCAAATTTTTAGCATCAGCAATTAAAGTCCCAAGATTAGGTAAGGAAAGAATACCGACGTACGGTGGTGTGCTTCCTAGAATTACAGAGGGTATGGAAGGGCAGTAGACAGTGGATGTGATAAACTGGCAGGACGGTGTTGATTCTTCTGAATCGGTATTGATTCTTCTTGCTGGATTGAAAATAATGACAACTAACCTCTATGTAGTAATAAATAAGTTTGCGTGTTTCATCGGTTCCATCATGTTTATGAACGAATGATGCATTGAAGATAGCATTCAAGATCACTAAGAACATCATTCCGATTTGAAACGGTGTCGATCTTACCGTCTGAAAAATTTTTATGGAATCACATCCATTCTATCAAAAAATTTCAAACTTTCAATTTTTTGAACAATGAAAATTGCGTAAAATTAATAGAATTTGCATTCATGCTATAGAAGAATATAAATAGAAGAAATGTTTTGCTAGTAATCGTGATGCCGAATTATTTTTTTATAGAAAACAAACTTTCAATAATTGTTGGAGGATCTTATGTATAACTTGTAAGGATCAAAATCAAATACAATACAGTCATTGAGAAGAGGGAAATTTGCATTTAGGTATCAAGGCATCACTTCATTGTTCAACACCTATGAATTTTATTTTCTTTAACGCTTTCATAGGTTTCTTGCAAAAAGCATTGTGGTGGTATTATATCTATATCTATATGCATATGTGCCAGTTTCAACGAAAATTTCACCTTCGATAAAGTAAAGGAGACGGAATTTGGTGAGTATAATCAACACATTATTCTTTATCCCCTCCCTCCCCCCCCCCTCTCCTTTTCCTCTTTTCAATTTCAGTAGTTTTCGCAATATTCTATGTTGGTTACTAGAGGTTTAAGACATCCCAAAAGATATACATTTGACCCTCTCAGTTGTGGGATGAGTACAGCTCAAGAACGAACATTCTGGAAAGTTTTCTCACATACACATCAACAAGCGTTTTCGTTTTGTTCAATGAACGGCTAGGCTCTTCGACTGAAACAATTAACAGCATAAAATAACCACTTCTTAATTGACCTTTCTTGATAGCAATAGAAATAACTGGAACGGAAGAAAAATTCGACTCAAAAAATACATTTTGAAGCAGTTTTGTAGAGCCCTTAACGGTTGTTTTATCGGCATCAATTGCCACCAATCGCCAACCGTCATCAGTTCTTTCGAGTTTCTGAAAATGCCACACTATTAGTGACAAACGTTCCATGTTTATGATATGAGAGCCATTTACCTTCCCTTATACGATGATTGATTTCATTTTATTGCAATCACTATGAGCTGTCATGCCTTTTGACGACGCTTACTATAGAGGATAGATCAAATTGAGGCATTCTATACGTATAGCTCCCAAGTTCTAAATGTTATGATGCAGCGTGGCTATGTTCTGGAAAGGGACTGAATGTCAGAGCCTCTGAAGGATGGGACCTTCGCTGTGAGACCTCACGGGCTATAACTGATAACAACGAGATGAATAACTAGGAAGTTGCAAAAACGTTTCTCAATCTTCTGATAAGCAACACCGAATGATAGGATGATAGGTGCGACACAGTAGCCCACCGTGGTGCTGTCGGTTGGAAGGATGGAGATTCTTAGGCCGGTAAAGGAGGCCGTAAATGACAAAATGCTCTCGAAGGGGAAAGAGGTGAGATGAGGGACCCCGACGACATCACGATTTATGCAAAAGGACAACGAAAAGGGAGCTCGAGGACCATCCATTTTTCGCCCCCTTCCACCTAGTCGGAAACCCTCATGGATCTCCCCTCCCACCTCTCCCTTCAATTGATTATGAAGCAAGCAACGGCAGGACTTTCACAAGCAAAGATGAGTGGGACAAATTCTTTGAGCTAATAGAAGCTAACAAGATAATCTTATCACTACTGTTAACTAGGCTGTCTCCTATTTAACCCAGTACTGGTTGTTATCACTCACAACAGCACTACTTATCACTAGTTCTAGCACTACCTGCTACTATACTCAACACTGTTTGGTTGAATCCATCACCCGTAGAAGTTTTCTATAAAAAATTTGCATAAGTTTTCTCCAAAGTTTTTAGGCATTTCTGCAGTTTCATTTGCAAAAGTGCATCGTGAGTAAGCAGTATTCATGAGAAATAATAATCCATGGGTGGTTGCATGCCACTTTCATAGTTTCAACTAGAGAACCACTGAAGGAATGGTTACGAAATGTAATGGACATACTGAACTTTACAGCGACAGAATTCTACTTTTTCATTGATCGACCAAACTTTGAAAAAATATTTGTGTATATACTTTAGACCGGTCGGTCTTTCATTTTCATCGGTCGGGTTACAACGAAAACCGCAAGAAAAAAAAATTGCGAAAAAATCTGAAGGCATTATTTCGCATGTATGTTATTTGTTGGCCACTTATGAAAGAGGCTGCTCGAGATGGGAGAATTCAAAAGCGAACAAATAACTGAAACAAATTTTCCATTCCGTTGCCCTACGAATTTCGCTCGTAATTAAATTTTAGTAACTACCTGAGTAGCTAATTACACTAACTGACTTTGCAGTTGAGTTACCTGAGTGAAACTTTCATCGGTAGAGGATTCTCGAGTTTGCCACATCTCACTGAATTGTACTCGAATTTCAGCGAAAGTTTCCGTAATGACCGCAATAAATACATTCTATAAACAAATAATCCACCTTTTAATAATAAAATAAATAACTGTCCTATGTTGTACATAAAAAGCATAAATTCTAATCACGCACTTTATTCCACAAACACGCTTGAGAGTTGTCCTAATGAGACAGTATAAATTCTAATCACGTTCGCTCATGTAAAATTACTAGATGAATTTTCTGACAAAGTCACACAAATATGCAACCTTAAAAGTTCGTCAAGGCGCACTTCAGAAAACTTATCCATCTGGGTAAACTGAATAATTTTTTAAACATACCTTTAAGTCTCCAAAAACGTTTAGTAATTGGGTGTTTTCAGAGAAGGAAACGCCTTTTCTGCGAACATTGTTCTACTGCTAGATCGCAAACTTTAGAATGTTTATGCAAAAAATGCTTCGCTAACCCTTTTTTTGCAATATCCACATGGTTGTAACCCTAAAAGTAGAATATCTACTATTTCTGATCCTCTAAAAATGTGTTTTCTCCTCTCGTTATGCTTCGTGTTCAAATCTCCAAAATCCCTGAGATGAACGAAATCCGCTTGCAATGAAGTCGAATAATTAGGTTTTAAGCTTGCCTCTCTTAATATTATGGAACATCAAGTAGAGGACCTTCAGTAAAAGCCGGTCCTAGTAAGTCCTTCATCGTTAAGATTGTCCACTGAGGATGAACGTGAAAAACCGGGAACCAAGACGAATATCACGTCAAAAATAGAAATCGAAAAAGGCTAACATGAAATAGGACATGGTCGAAGAGGATGGGGGGCAGCCTGTATGCTCTGAATTAAGCCGCTATGTCATATGACGTCATACATATGGGAACATTTGTTTCCTTCCATTTTAAAAACAAACATAAGAGATGTGGACCACGTCATCTAAGCTGATTACAACGGCTGAAATTGCTAAATTTGTGTAGTTTTTTTCTTAGCAGATTAGAAAGCTTCTAATCCATGCGCTAGAAATCCCATAGTTTCGGACCCGGAACTGACCGCTTAGATATCCTTCACATACTGAATATTTCACATTTCTACTCTTGCAGACGCATACCTATGACTCTGTCTTAAGTCTTCCACGTGATTATGGAGGAAACTTGCCTCTCTTAGAATGCGGTAAATCGGAGCGGTATTTAAGGGGGCACCCATCAATGAGGGTTGATCCATAAAACTTCATCAGCGCAGCTTCTGCTCTTGATCAGTTGAATTTGCCGGATAGAATATGAATAGATACAAGTATACGTGGGGATGACTTCATCTTTATGTGGTTTTAAAATATTGCGAAAATACATAAAAAGCACACAACCGCCTTATGGCTTGGAAATTCAATGAATTACAGAGATCTTTCGCGACAAATATTTTTCTAGAGATTGGACCCCGAAACATCTACGAATTCTATTCGTCTTTGCATGGTAAATGAATATAACGTTGTAATGAATGTGTAGCAAACCTTAACAAGCCAAGCGAGGAAGAATATTAGCGTAACGAAGTAGAAGAATGCAATATAGGAGGGGAATGTATCGAGACAATCATAGAGAACATAAACCCATCCCTCTTGCGATGCTGCCAGATAGACTGTGAAAAGACTTGTGCCTGCAACATCCTTTCAAGTTTTACGAAGCAGCAAAACAGTACATTGGCACAATATAAAATCCAATTACCTATGCAAGTGTTACATTGCAGGATAGCTAAGGTGCATACGGTTAAAACGAAATCTTTTATAATGAGCTCAGAAGGAAAAAAATGAAACAAGTGGAAAATATGCTGGAGACGTTGGCGATATACACCTTTGCATCCTCATACCTGGCAGAATAATTACGTAAATTACTTATAAAAATAATTAATATGCAAAATAAATCCTTCATATTTTTTAGCCCGATTGCTCACACAAGTCTTCTACAATGGATTTGTTTTTTTTTCGGCCGATTATGCAAATTTCCCTCTCCTCACTTTCGGAATAGAATAAAAGCGAAGTTGAACGCGTTTACAAATGCCTATAAATTCTTTCAGCGCCAATACATCAGCATGGAATGTGGTTTGGAAATCGTCACTGTATGGTGTTAGGCATCAAATTCTATGATTCGAGCCTCACTGTTTTCAGAACCGATATTACCAGATATTGGGTGATTTTTGCGATCCGACCCGAAGAAAGGCACAGTTGGCACCTCGTAATTTTTGTTCGCATGACGCAATGGACGTCCTAGATATAGGATTTAGATGAACAATAAACGGAGAGGTGAATAGATAGAACTGTCCAATCATATATAAACGATGGTTAGTGCATGGACCTACACTGCTGGTGTCTTTTGCTATGTCCTGTAGGATTGATAAGCAGTTTTTAAATTGACCTCGCCAAATTTCTGAAAGACAATGATTTCTGCTCTCATTGTTCCCTATATTTTTGTATGGATCTTCTTCTATCTTTGTTTGCCCCACTCTCTTATGTATCATAATTGTAATTCAACTCAATCTTCTAATGTTTAGGAAACGTGGAATATCTCAACAATGAAAGATAGCCATATAAGATTTAAAGGCACAACTTCTTTTAAATCAGTAATTATACAATTGCATTGAAAGCGACTTCTTGAGTTCTTACCAAAGTCGTTGAACATTCCATAGAATCCTTCAGCGTGTGCAGTCATATCGAGCTTAACGCATTCCATATTCGATGGACACTCATATCCACCTGCACCTTTTTGTGAACACATCGTATCAGGTATTGCAAGATCGGCAATAGTCACATTCGAAACATTAGTGCCCGGTAAGACACAGTGATAATCCATACGACCGAACAATTGTACACCCATTATCGCATAGAACGCCATAAAGAACATAAAGAATATTGTTACATTCTGGATTTGTTGTGATGAGCGTCTGCAATTGATACAAGAATCAAGTACAGGGGATTTATTAGCAGAACACTAACAGTTTGAAATGACTAGAGATTTGATTAGAGTTATCAGGTATAGACTATCCGCACATCAAAAACTATTAAGCCTCAGATAATATAACGTTCCCGATGGTTCCTATTTATGAAAATAGGAAAATACTCCAAATTATAGCAAATCTTTGAATTTAAATTCTCCGGTAACGCTCATTTCTCGATTTTCTGAACTTGAATTTCGGTGTATTGAAAAGATGGCATAAAATATACACAGTTTTCATTCAAATATGCAAATTTAAAATATATAGGTTACATAGGAAAAATTGAAAATCTGAACGCTCTAGTTTGACATATCAAAATTTAAATGCAAAGCTACTCAAGCAATAAAAAAAATAACAGTTGCCACATCTTTCCTTTCATCAGTAAGCGCAAATGCAAAGTCCCTACTGCACTACCATACCAATTACGTGGAAACATTTTTTTGTAATAAAACACACTTAATGTTTTGAAATATGCTCAAATATTCAGCATATGCTGATCATATAAACTCATTTGTAAAAATGCTGAAGATTTATTTCCCAATATGAACTTGAAAAATAGAACGAAATGAAATTTTATATTATAAAATTTATAGATAGTATTGAAAAAAGAACTGCAATAAAACAATAAAATAATAAAAAAGCAAAATAAAAACAAAAAAAAAACAAGTTATTCGACAAATATTAGATGCGCAATAAACATACTTGATGATTTGTTGAATGC
This sequence comes from Baylisascaris schroederi, assembly GCA_006503575.1. Taxonomy (NCBI): domain Eukaryota; kingdom Metazoa; phylum Nematoda; class Chromadorea; order Rhabditida; family Ascarididae; genus Baylisascaris; species Baylisascaris schroederi. Next base: position 270,258 of record QEWY01000623.1, on the reverse strand, counting down.
GATTTTTAGGAAGTTTAAATCGGACCACTGAGCGAATAAAGCGAACCATAATGAACGGTCTTGGTGAACGAATCACACAATACCACGACTGATAACGTAAACCAAAATGTGGAAACCATATCGTGAATAGCTCATAGCATTGTAAACTCAATGAAATTACATGTAAAAGGAGGAGAAAAAATTCGAATTGCGACCAACGATCTCGTAGATAACTCCTATTATCCTGAAATATCCATAATGAAAACTTTTCATTTGCAAAAGTGCATCGTGAGTAAGCAGTATTCATGAGAAATAATAATCCATGGGTGGTTGCATGCCACTTTCATAGTTTCAACTAGAGAACCACTGAAGGAATGGTTACGAAATGTAATGGACATACTGAACTTTACAGCGACAGAATTCTTCTTTTTCATTGATCGACCAAACTTTGAAAAAATATTTGTGTATATACTTTAGACCGGTCGGTCTTTTATTTTCATCGGTCGGGTTACAACGAAAACCGCAAGAAAAAAAAATTGCGAAAAAATCTGAAGGCATTATTTCGCATGTATGTTATTTGTTGGCCACTTATGAAAGAGGCTGCTCGAGATGGGAGAATTCAAAAGCGAACAAATAACTGAAACAAATTTTCCATTCCGTTGCCCTACGAATTTCGCTCGTAATTAAATTTTAGTAACTACCTGAGTAGCTAATTACACTAACTGACTTTGCAGTTGAGTTACCTGAGTGAAACTTTCATCGGTAGAGGATTCTCGAGTTTGCCACATCTCACTGAATTGTACTCGAATTTCAGCGAAAGTTTCCGTAATGACCGCAATAAATACATTCTATAAACAAATAATCCACCTTTTAATAATAAAATAAATAACTGTCCTATGTTGTACATAAAAAGCATAAATTCTAATCACGCACTTTATTCCACAAACACGCTTGAGAGTTGTCCTAATGAGACAGTATAAATTCTAATCACGTTCGCTCATGTAAAATTACTAGATGAATTTTCTGACAAAGTCACACAAATATGCAACCTTAAAAGTTCGTCAAGGCGCACTTCAGAAAACTTATCCATCTGGGTAAACTGAATAATTTTTTAAACATACCTTTAAGTCTCCAAAAACGTTTAGTAATTGGGTGTTTTCAGAGAAGGAAACGCCTTTTCTGCGAACATTGTTCTACTGCTAGATCGCAAACTTTAGAATGTTTATGCAAAAAATGCTTCGCTAACCCTTTTTTTGCAATATCCACATGGTTGTAACCCTAAAAGTAGAATATCTACTATTTCTGATCCTCTAAAAATGTGTTTTCTCCTCTCGTTATGCTTCGTGTTCAAATCTCCAAAATCCCTGAGATGAACGAAATCCGTTTGCAATGAAGTCGAATAATTAGGTTTTAAGCTTGCCTCTCTTAATATTATGGAACATTTTTCGGACCCGGAACTGACCGCTTAGATATCCTTCACATACTGAATATTTCACATTTCTACTCTTGCAGACGCATACCTATGACTCTGTCTTAAGTCTTCCACGTGATTATGGAGGAAACTTGCCTCTCTTAGAATGCGGTAAATCGGAGCGGTATTTAAGGGGGCACCCATCAATGAGGGTTGATCCATAAAACTTCATCAGCGCAGCTTCTGCTCTTGATCAGTTGAATTTGCCGGATAGAATATGAATAGATACAAGTATACGTGGGGATGACTTCATCTTTATGTGGTTTTAAAATATTGCGAAAATACATAAAAAGCACACAACCGCCTTATGGCTTGGAAATTCAATGAATTACAGAGATCTTTCGCGACAAATATTTTTCTAGAGATTGGACCCCGAAACATCTACGAATTCTATTCGTCTTTGCATGGTAAATGAATATAACGTTGTAATGAATGTGTAGCAAACCTTAACAAGCCAAGCGAGGAAGAATATTAGCGTAACGAAGTAGAAGAATGCAATATAGGAGGGGAATGTATCGAGACAATCATAGAGAACATAAACCCATCCCTCTTGCGATGCTGCCAGATAGACTGTGAAAAGACTTGTGCCTGCAACATCCTTTCAAGTTTTACGAAGCAGCAAAACAGTACATTGGCACAATATAAAATCCAATTACCTATGCAAGTGTTACATTGCAGGATAGCTAAGGTGCATACGGTTAAAACGAAATCTTTTATTTAAAACACACTTAATGTTTTGAAATATGCTCAAATATTCAGCATATGCTGATCATATAAACTCATTTGTAAAAATGCTGAAGATTTATTTCCCAATATGAACTTGAAAAATAGAACGAAATGAAATTTTATATTATAAAATTTATAGATAGTATTGAAAAAAGAACTGCAATAAAACAATAAAATAATAAAAAAGCAAAATAAAAACAAAAAAAAAACAAGTTATTCGACAAATATTAGATGCGCAATAAACATACTTGATGATTTGTTGAATGCGATTTTTAGGAAGTTTAAATCGGACCACTGAGCGAATAAAGCGAACCATAATGAACGGTCTTGGTGAACGAATCACACAATACCACGACTGATAACGTAAACCAAAATGTGGAAACCATATCGTGAATAGCTCATAGCATTGTAAACTCAATGAAATTACATGTAAAAGGAGGAGAAAAAATTCGAATTGCGACCAACGATCTCGTAGATAACTCCTATTATCCTGAAATATCCATAATGAAAACTCTATTATCCTGAAATATCCATAATGAAAACTCTATTATCCTGAAATATCCATAATGAAAACTCTATTATCCTGAAATATCCATAACTGAAATATCATACCTCAGCAGAACGATTTCGACGAAATATTGTTGAAAATTTTCATATAACCGCAAAAAGAGTCGTTGTGCTGCTAGTAGCCTGATGGAGTTTATTCGCTATTTTTCGTTGTCAAAGACTGTGGAAGAAAATTTTGAAGGTAAATCAATGAGATTCGTCAAATAAAGACAAAACAATTTTCTAAGATGAATTCAAAATGAAACGCCGTGGCTTAATAAACCGACTAAATAACATTTAAATTTGCCTTCGTTTAATTGCTGATTATAAGCTGAAGCAAACTTAAAGAGTGGAAAAAAATAAAAAACGAATTTTCCTGAAATTCAGTTATCTATTGAAAAATATTCAAGAAATACAACAAATTTATGCAAATAATAACGATCAATTTGTGCATATGAACAAAAACAAAATAGAAACCGTAATAAGTCCAGTGGTTGCAATTTTAATAATTGCTTCGACGAGAAATAATACAGTAACGATCGCATCGGTGATTACGATAATATAAAATAGAGGTGGAAAAAATGAAATCGTATGTGGTGTATTTACACAAACCGAAATCATCGATAGAAGACATGCCAATTTAAGTAAGTCTTCGAGCAGACCACTCTTCAGAATCTCTGCAAATATCCACTAAATTTGGGATTCGATTTTTTATTTTTCTAATGGTTTATATCACCGAAAATCCTCATTTATTATAGCAATAAATTAGGTTGGGATATTATTTGTTGACTTATTAGTTTATTAACTGAAGGTTTTATGCAGTAATTATTGCCCATCGCCGGCTAACTTCGATTTTTTATAGTGTTTGTTGATCCATCATAAATAACCTAATTAGATTATGCAAACTTTAAAGTAAAAAAATTACTCATCGATGGTAAACTACTCCCAATTTTCTCTAAAGTCATTTCATAAATGCTTCAAAGAGAAATGAGCTAAGCGGATGAAACTTGTTATGTGAATGCATGTACTTAACGTCTCATGCCATCGGCACTTTCGTAGACCGAATAGATTGGTGAAACACATCACTAAAGTGCATTTCGAGGGCGCATTTTCACTTCTGTGAATCTAATTCAGTTTACTGCCTATAGATACGATTCAATCCCATAAGAAGTAAACAACTTCTTTAATTTTTTAAATCAGATTTTGCTGAAATTAAATATAAATATTAAATATAAATTGAATATAACAAAACAAATATTAAATATAAATATGAGTGAGATTATATCTATATTTATGTGATCGATAATATAATCAAGCACACAGTTATGAACATGAAATTCACTATATACTATAAAGCAAAAATATGATAATGCATTTTGATGTGAGCACCATTTTGTAAGTGATCGTTTTGCATTCATCGTCGAATTCAAATTTTCTGTTTTCCGCATTTTTTACTTCAAAAAAGGCTAGTCAATCATTTGCTCTTCTCAGTGAAATGCGAGGAAATAAGAAAAAAAAATACTTCATTTCCTTCTATTCCTCTCATCTCTCTTAATATTATATGCATATTTCATCTATGCCTGTTTTAGATCAATCCTACCGCGTCGAAAAAAAGGATCTGATAATTTCGCAATAATTGGGTAAATTTTCACATAAACCGCATTGATAAACCCTCTTATAGCAGAAATGATGAATTTATCATGAATAATCTAATGACTGATAAAACCTTTCCCACGGAAATGGCAAAGATTTTACCTGCCATTAGTGGGAAAGTGGGAAATCTAAGCAATACGAAAGAGTTCAATAACATTAAGTCAATTCCTTTTTAGCATTAATATTTTATTGAAAATGGCAAATGACACCTTAATAAACGCCTGCAAACACTAATGAATATTCGCGATATGTTCGAAGACAAGTTTGAAAGATATTAATGAATTTTTCATTTTATCGATGAATTTTTTATCTCATATCCTCTTGCGTATACAACATCTGCAATCACAATCGAATATTTTTTCTATTTTTATTTTAAAAAGCCTATATTATTTACTCATCATATTCGTTTCATCAAATACCTTACTTAATGGTCACTTTACTCGATGGCCACTATAGGATGAAGATGGGACTATTTGATGGCCATTACAGCCAGAAAATAAATAGTTCGTAAACAACTTGCATCGATGAAATAATCTAGCATTTTACTAATGCCGTATATTACTCGTTCACAGAATCGTCGCCTAACTCGTCTATCAATTTGAACAAAATATAAACATATGACAAACATATCCATTCGCTGAAACCAAGCAGAAATATGGAAAAGTGAGTATAGAGGAATGAATATATTGCATCCACCATTCAGTTAATTTTTATAGTTTTTGTGCTTCAAATAGACGAGCAATACTGAATAGTGGAAAAGAATATAAATGGGCAAAAAATGGAGGGAGGACTTACCACTAGGTCTTTGTCGGGCTGTAGATGGATCGATATTCAACATTTCAGCTAAAATTGTTACCGACTCTCGACCTTTTAATGGAGCAACGATGGCACTGACAGCCTGTTGTGCGGCGACAGCCGAAGATTTACGTCTGGTAAGCATAGCGCCTGATAGAGCTGCCGCTTTACTTGCTGAAATACAACCCACATTCAGGAAATAAATCATTGAATATCCAACCAGTCATAAAATATTGCAATAGAAAGGAAAATAACCTCATATATCAAAAATTCCAGGTTTTACTTTCTTAGTATGAAGAAAACGCTGCTGCATTATTTAGTGCTCAGACTTGGAATCAAGTTATTACAGAGCAGTAAAAATTAAAACAAGTAAATCACTGAGGTTAGGATAATAAGCGTATTTTTTGAAGTCACCCTTTCAGAACAGACCGACGCATAAGAACTTTTCAAATTTCAATATAATTGTTGCTCGATTTTGGCAATAAATTTCATATGGTTGCATGATAATCCACAAGTACTGTTCACTCTATTCTTACAATAGCTATGAAAGAACACCGTGTCGGATATAGAGAAGAGCAGGTTTACAAAAATAATACAAGTGCCGTCTTGAAATTTTTCTTCCCGTTGGCGGATTTATCGCGCAGACTACTCATTCGCAACCTGTGAGTTGTCATACACAAACTTTGCAACAAGCTCACGCAGACATGCAGGCACGCAGATATGCAGAAACGCGGACACCCGGACAACCGGACGCGCGGACACCCCGACACGCCCATAGCCGGACACGCGGACACCGGTACACGCGGACACCCGGCCACGCAGACACGCAGACCCACACACACACCTTGCAGAGATCGAGATACTTTTCAGAGAATACCTTGCAGGGATCGTAGTTAAGAATTGAGAAAAGGATACCCCTTAGATATATATTTCTTGAGGATATTACAATAATCGCTAGTGAGTACACCGCTTACCTATTGAGGGCATTCTTTTCGATGAGAATTCGCCTCCAAACGAAATTCAAAAGCGCTTTATGGAAGACACTTGAACGCACCGCCTTACTTTAGAGTTAAAACACACCATCCGATATTCACGCATTGACCATCAAATTTTTGAGCAACACAATTTTTGCAAAATTCCCACAAGGAATTTCTCCCTTCAAAAAAGTGCATGCGAATAGAAGATTGGCATTTCTTCGATGTTATTTTGCTTGAGGCTATTTAATGCATCGATGGTTCGCAAGCGATAAGCAAACGCTTTCCTCGCTCAAGAGATATATAAAAGAATAGACTTTTTAGTGGAAATGCGATGTTGCCTCAATACTGAATGCAAATATTATCAACTACACACGATATAAGCGCACAAACAGACACATAGACGAGCACGTACGCACATAAATAAAGATAGTACTATATTTGGGAACACTGTCGCACAGGTCATTTGTTAACGAAGATAAAAACTTGTCGCGTTATATTTAAATGGTAAATAGTTGTTATATGCTAAAAAATGTGGCAATGCCGAAAATAGAAATTCAAGGTGAGAAGGCTTTTCAAACAGCAGCAATTTGTAGACTTTATGAGCAAGAGACGGTAGGCTACAACAATATGCATATTTTCTTGTGAATGGCAGTAATATAAACCTTACCTATAGGTCAATGAAAGTGTTATTTTTCATGAATATTTTGATCACCTTACACGTAAATGAAAAGTGATACGAGGAGATATTCTCATCGAAGAGTAACATGTTCATGGTGATGCATCGTTTTTGGAAAAAAATGTGCAGCCTATCACCTGTATTAACCCATCGAACCTTTGTCTGTCCGATCGTTTTGTTGAATGCTTTGCCTCTTAGATGAATACTGAATGTAACAAAGTGTCACAATTTGATACAGAAAGCTTTTAGTTCAAGAATTGTATTCATAATCAAGTAGACTTAATTAATCGACCTCCTTCTCATAGTTTTTAGGGAAAAGGAGTAAGAATAAATTTTAAAAAATGGAAAAAAGGATAATATTTCATAAATTTTCTAGTTCTAAAAGAAACACTGCACCATCTTCAAATGCTTTCAATAATTTATGAGCCTTTTTTACTAGAGTATTGGTTTTTCTTAATGAAATTGTTGACTGTAGAAGGAAATCTTTCAATCTTCTATCATTCCGTAATAAAAAGCGAGGTATTTAATAAAGTAATAAGTTCAATCGACGTATTCAATTACAACGTATCTCCATAATAATACCAAGATTATGATATCATATCTGCATAATTTTACTACGTACATTTTACTACTAAGAAGTACTCAAATATTTAGCACCTCTAATACTGCTTATTCTACAATGAGTATTCAATGAGAGCAAAGTCATCACCTCGATTGTCGATAATTGAATGTTATAATGGAACTTATACAGCAACTTCATCAACAAGAAGTTACTCTAGGATTTTTCAGAAATTTTCCCAGAATCGAAAGGAATTTTTCCGGAATCGGAATGCGCGTTTTCTTTCTCTCATGACAAGCCATTATTGATTGATGGCAAATATAGTTGATGTGCAGAGAATTATTTAGTTCGAATATGAGAGAATTCAGATGAGTTGCATACGTTGAAGAAAAGAGAGATGGTTCTTTTGTTTTGAAATCTTATGGATACAGCATAAGATTACTCCAGACAAAGTGGTGACGCTAGAAAAAATAATTACATAAAGGAGAAATAAATTGATGAATGCTAATGACATCACCAACATGAGAGAAAGAATTTCAAAAGACGTATAGATGAATGCTCTCAGATGTCTTTCCGACCCTCCTTCTCCTCCCTCCTCCCACCTCCTCCCTCCCCCCCCCCCCCTCCCCCCTCTTCGTTTTCATAAACCTCTGGGGTGAAGAGTAGCAGGCAAGTGGAATTATTTCAGTTGGAACACTCGTAAACTGAAGAAGTAAGTTGAAAGTAAGAGGGAAATGAAGCATTTGCCAATCTCATTGGACGCACGACTATGTTTTAAACAAAAGAATCGCTGCAGAGTGCAACATCGATTTTAGTGGTCAATTATATAAACGCATCAACCAAAATTTCGAAATGCTTAAATAGACAGCATGTTCACCTCTCCAATATTAAAAGAACAATCACTCCAACTGCCTAAGTAGCCAACCAATTATTCATAGGAAATACAACTTTACCTATAATTTACCTTTCTACCTATAATTTGAACTTCCCTCAATATGAAATATATTTCAGTTTAGATCCCTCCCTTTGAATAGAAGCTTATCAAAAAAATTCAACAAAAGAAAAGATCTCTAGAATGAAAAATCATAAAAAAACAACATCGTTCACAAACGAAATTACCAAAGTATATGTGAGCGAAATAAAAGAAATGTCGAAATAAATATAAAAAATACCTTAGAAATAAAAAACAACTTTTCAACATAATAGGTTTTTCATTTCGTCAAAATAACTGCCATCTTTTTTGTGGATTTACTTCATCAATTTTGCGAAATCATTTCAAGCAAATATTTTTCTCACTCATTCTCTCCCTTTATGGATATGTTGATCACTAGTGCAAAATCATCGTACAGTTATTTTAATAAACGTTGCAAAAGCTTCTTTCTATTAAATTTATTAGCATATTCGATGAATGAATATATAATCACATTCGTTAATTTTCTATCGAATATCGATGAATTTATTGGCGAATAAACTTCTAACATCAAAAGATTCGCTGGAATAATTCAATACGGCCAAGTCACAATCATTGATATCAAAGTCATAGCGGCATTGTGCACTTTGAAGCTCCCATTGCATACGTCCATCGATAAATAACTCCCTTTTCATTAATTATGTCCACGAGAGCATGAAACTCATTTCTTATGCACTACAACTAACATCTCCAACGATTGCTTAATAAATAATAATTTATGCATCGTTAATGAAAAATCTTTTTGGCCAACTTGAAAGAGGGGGCTACAGATATGCAAATTTCGGTCAACCCTCGCATATGAGGCGATTTTTTTGGAGGGGAGAGAGCAGTGAGAGACTCAAAAGACTTACACATGACGCAGCTTATAACTTTTTGAAAAATGATTCGGTTTAGATGAAACTCCCCACGCATTGAGAGTGATTGCCATTGCATTAAAAATGGCACAATCGAAGCTTGGCAGTGTGGCAGGTAAGAATTTTTTGCCGCAAATTTGACGAATTAATCGATGAATTGGGATATTTGAGAGAAAGTTCAACTAAGCTCCTTAGGAGCTTTACAATGTTTATAGAATAAGCTTGAAGAACAGCCTGAGAAACATAAAAAAAGTAGAGGAAAATAAGCTAGAAAACATTAATGAGCTTTATCTAAGTCAACGCACTAACAGGGATGAAGGAAAACGCCAGAGCGAGAGAGTATGCGAGCGAGAGCGATCGAGCATAATTTTCGATCATTAAGAAAGTCCACAATAGTGCATCATGCAAATGCAAGCATTTTAATCGAAAGCCATCATATTATTGATTGGTTCATAAGCGCTTCTTATTCAACTAACATTGGGGAGTTCCCTACATCAAATATTCCCTCTATAGGATGCTTCGAAATCTCATTCTTTTTCCTCCCTCACCTATCTTCCGGAGCTCAAATCTTTCGGAGCATGATGCTGGTAACGCTTAACAAATCACTGATTTACTCATGGCAATCAATTAGATAATAATAAATTTATTTTCCTAACATCAATAGGAATTTATGTTCCGTTGATTTATCTAGAGAGTTAAAATGAGTGCAGTTAAATGTGTACGCTGCTGTACGATGTCGATGGTTAAGCAAGGTAACAAAAAGGTATGGTGGCATCGCATCCTCTGGACTACAAAGGTTTCCCAACTTTTGTAGACATAAAAAATTATGACAAATGCGAATTCATCGGGAATATTAATATAGACTTCCTTGAAAAATACTCTACTTCGTTTTGCTTATTTTTTTCGCAAACGTTGTTTAAACTAAACACGCTCATATTTGCTCAAGTTACCACTCGAAAGTCGCATTGATCATTTTTTAAATGATCTCTGTAAACATCTTATATTTCGATCATATTCGCCATAATTTTATTTTAATACCGTCTAAAAATCAAAAGCTCAATACCGCTGCTAGTTAACCGTACTCTTATCCCTCTATGGAACAGCTCAATTAATTTTCATACGACATCGAATTCGGCTAGTTTCTAATTGTGCTGAGTTATCCCCTTATTGGACACCTCCATTAAGAGTTGTGCATATCCAAAACTTCTTTGCAACGCAAAATCACCTATTTTTGCAAAATCCGAAATGTAGATTCAGCACGGGCAAGCAATTCAATAAAAAAGCCTCTAACTACCCACCATGGGCGAATGCTATCAGCATTCAAGAACCGTACTGGTTGGTGTCACATGTCACGAATCGATCCAAAGCTATTTCTTTTATCTTTATGATATCGGCATCCTTGCAGAAATAAGACACGTTTCTTGTAATGAAAGGTGTTTTATTATATAATTCAATCCATAATGATTCAAATTGTATATGTAAGTTGAGTTACTAATAGGGGCGAATTGTTTATTGACTTCTTCACTAGCTCGTATTATCCCATATAATCACCAAACCAAGTGGAACATATATACTTCATCAGATTGCTCCATAGCTGTTATTAAGTATATCAGTAGAATATACATATATCATATACCAGTTTTTTTTGATTTTTTTCTATTATTTTTTCGATATTTATTTTTGGTTCATCTCCTTTTTTTCTAAATTTTTTAAAGTGTAAGTTTTAGTAAATTGTGTCATTTCAAGCTACTATTTCGGAGGCTGCAAGTGCGCATCTCATCATCATTATTTGCGCCATTATGCCAGCAACGTTGTGAAGCTTTCACCACGAGAATTCGGAGGCAACACCTGTACAAAAGGCATTAGTGATCTAAGAAGAGTGGTTGTAACGCAAGTATTCCTTTTGAGATTATTTCTATCTACGAGTGAAGCGAGTAGAGATGAACGGGGAAATTGCATCAGCAATTTACTGGAACACTCTTCGGTGAATCAGCAGGTATGCTACACCTGAAAACGGTGATGAAATCAAGATGGAGCATTTAAGCCCAACGATAATGGCAATAATTTTGGGAACATCGATGCGAAAAACAGTCTCTGACACAGGTGTCATCGCAGCGTGGACAATGAATCCAAAATCAACGAAGTGCAAATATCTTAAGGTATAAACGTCCAAAACTTCACTTTCCCTTATAAAGGTCCTGAGATACAGGTACTCTATAGTAAAAGTGTTTCACGGTCTAAAAGCCTCATCGTGGGATGTTGTCTCATGACGCAAACAATCAGCAGCACAACGTTTCCACCACGATGACAGTTTCGAATTTAGGTTAACCTGTCCTTGGACTTTTAACCCTGGACATTTGGTCGGTGATAATTTGGTTTCTCGACATCTGATTCACTGCTGCAAAAGGCAGACGTCTGATCACCTGGTGTATGTGCATTAAGCGGGATGACTCGTGTTAAAGTGGTCACCTTCAACCCGCCGGCCTCAATTTTTTTTTCAGTGAAAAAAAGATATTCTTGGCGAATAATGGAATAAAAAGAGATTTTTCAGGTGAAAAATATATTTACAAAACAAATATTTATTTTTTATTGAATGAAAAATAGTAATGTTCATTTGCCAAACAGAAAGAAACAAAAAATTGCTAAGCAAATGCGAAAATTGCATCAAAAGACAGAAATTATACTCTATAAGACATGTATGGCTTTATGGATTACAGAATGTATTTTGGCAGCATTTTCCAAAGAACCAGTCGTTCATACAGTTACACATATTTTCTTTCACCCAACCGACTTGCCGTAGAAACCCCTCCCCCTTCAGAATTTATATTCAAATGTGAGAGCTTGCGAATCTCTATGGTGGTTCCAGGTTACTTCTACAAAAACACTGCATTAGGCAAGACACTTCTTGAGCTTGTAATGAATACGCGGAGTGTTCACTTGTTCTAAAAGAGCAAGAAAGAAAGTTAGGGTAGCACATTCGCACAGACAGACAGGCACGTGCACGCGCAAACATACTTATGGAATTAAGCCATACTCTCCTTTAAGTCGATGAAATTCTGCCTGTTCTAGATCCACGGGTATATTCTCCATAGGAAGACAGCAATAATGGTTTAAGCTCTATACTGCTGTGGACATTGCAACGAGACTGGAAAGCCTGATCGGTCTACTAGTACGGAAGAACTTTTATGTTCCAAAATTCTTTCTACAAACTAAGGGTCAGATGACTGTTTGTTTCATTTATTGTGATAATTAAATGAAACATAAAAAGTCGAGCAGATAAATTCATACATTCAAATGGTACCTTGAATGTTTCAACTAAGTCTATTTTATCATCCTGACCTCAGTTCTTTCCGGATCTGTTATCCGCAAACGTTGCTCATAGGAAAGTCATAGGTGATAATCTTATTTCTTTCGTTAAGATGGATGCAAGGAAGGCTATGCACTTGAGATTTTAATGGGTAAGACGATAATCAATTAACGAAAGGATGAACTTCATCCTACTACATCAAATTAAATAATTAGAACAATTTCCCTTCCAGAAATAAATTAAACAAAACCATTTCCCAAGAAAAAAGCAAACACCTCACTATCACTTTATCACAATTCATTTCGCACTATACATATGCACTGATAAACGAAGTGCACGCCCAATGTAACTGCGAATGAAAAGTGAATCAGCCACTAGGCTCTATAACAAATTTTCGGGTTACAGTAATGTGGTGCTGCAAGGCGCATATATCGTCTCACAAGGCTATGGCTTAATTATCCCGATTTCTTATAGTTAGCACCTCAAAAAGTTTTTAGAAAATATGATGGAGCAAAATATGGACTGAATGAAGTCTAGAGTAAGAAAAAAATTCGGTAGAAAGGAGGAAGCTAGCTGGTACGGTAGAATAGATAGATCAGAAGGACTACAAATGAACACGTTAAAAACTAATCAACTGAAAAAATAAACCGTATTGGAAAAAGGAGTGAAACTGAAATTGGAAGCAGTGGAAAATTTTTTTTAGTTTTTTACTCGAAGTTCTCTTCCTTCAATGCTAAAAAAATGTCAATTCTGAGAGCAATTTCTATGTGGACACGTTGTACGCGCAACGCTAACATATGATTGTTTATGAAAACAAGAACGAACAAAAAAAAAAAAATTGAGCCGTATTGAAACAGCACTTCATTATCGTTGATTTGCTATAATCCACTCTTAATACATCAATGTTATGTACTAAAATAATGTGAAAATAGGCCATTGTTATATACTAGACTACTTAAAAAATAGAGTTAGAATCCATATATGAATTATATAAGCGCTTTCTAAGTGAAGAGAATACCTAAATGAAGGTTTAGATCGAATTCAGGAAACATATGGCAAAGTAATTCCAAGAAGAATCTAAGTGAAGCGAATACCTAAATGCAGGTTTAGATGGAAATAGCTGGAAGGTGGAAACAGTGAACGAACATGTAGAGACATGCCTTACAGACTTAAGGGAACCGGATAAATTCGGGAGCAGATAAGCTAACTAGTTGCATAATTGATCAACTAAACAGAAATGATTCAACACAATGAAACAGATTCTTAAGAAATTGACCGGAATTCAAACATACGCTTTAAAAAAGTCATCTCACTTTTTCTTATTCACACTTCCAGTGTAATTTACAATCATTTTGGAGCCGTACCATGTTGGCACATGAACTGTTGAGAGGTCGAGAACGAAACGGATAACACTTCCGGTATTTTAACCGGAAATATTTTTTTCCGGTAATCTACGGCATTTTTCAGCTGTTGAAAGAATAATACACAAGCAATGACATGGAGAAGTTGTTTTTATAGAGTTGTCACCGAAGCATTTTGAGGAATTTTCGACTAGTTGCATAATTGACCAAGAGCATTTGTGGGATCAGCAATATTATTAGTGAAAGAAATCGAAAATTCCATAGAAATATTGAAAACTTTCATCAAATTGAAGCTTTTGTTGTTCATCATTTCCGCATATTGATGAATATAAAACGAATAGGAAATGAATGAACCATTTAGCTGCATTGCGATGCCATAAATTAGTTTCCGTTTGAGGCGTTAATGAAAAAAACTGCACTAGATGCATGCACGATGTGCATAACGCTATAGAGGTATTAACAGAAACTGGATGTTCACTTATAAAATGCTCCGGAATTCAGTATCATATGTCCAAAATTAAAAATTCCTGAATTCAATCCGGAAAAATCTGCTCCCGATAAACGGTTCATAGAAACAAATAATTTTAAAAAAACAATAATGTTAAAACACTCATCAATTTTTCTTTGCCATTTATAGCACACAAGATTTTGCGACGCACCTAGGATTAATGTTGGCCTAATTTTTTTTTTTTTTTTGCTTATTTGTCGACTTTTCCAAAGGAAATTTGCAATTGATCTTCATTTGTGGCGTTGCCTTACTTAAGCGCAAACAAGCTATTTGATATTAGAAATAGCTTTGAGCTTTTCCTTGTTCTTATATAGCAATCAATGCATTTTCTACATTACTTTTTCACTTTTATTTACTTTTTTGGATAGGTAAACAATATTCCCGGTAAACAATATAGTCTTCAATAGAGCTATATCGAATATGAGTGTAATGAACTTTTTTTTCAGCGAGTGTCCTCGATCCTCAAGCAGCCATAAAACATAATTAGCTTTTATGAATGTATATACTCACACTATCATTCAATTATAGCTTGTATAGCTGCAAACCTGCAGAATATGAGGGTATGCAATTTCTTTTACTTTCAAAAATTCCACCATGGGAACAACTACGGCCAGATGCTTGCCTGTAAGGGGACTAAGAAATATTTCATCACCTCATGTGACGATTTCCATTCAATTCTGGGACAAGAAGTCAATTTTGTCTTCATTGCCACTCTCTGCTCGGAAACTTCGATTGACTCCGCCGAAAGCACGATTATTCACCCTGCGTAAAGCAAATTCTCTAGCAAGCCATGTAACAAAAAACTGCATGTATTAATGGGTAGCTTGGGATAAATTTGCGATGGGTAAAACTTATGATGCCCTTTATCGAAAACAACGGAAAAACACAGTGATGGTTAGAAGGTAGAAAACAAAAGGTGACTAAAGTGGGAATTTGTTGCTTAACTTTTCAAAAAGTGGAAAATTAGAACGCATTTTTCAAAACCGGTTTCCTCGAGAATTTAGACCTCAACTAGAGTACTATCCGCGAGGTGACGGATGACGATTTTGAAACATTTTCAGAAGCTCGTAAGAAAAAATTTCATTCAGACGAATAAATTTTGTCATTTAAGAGTTCTTTTAACAGATATTCTATAGGGCAATGAATTTGATAGATACGTCCAATACAACCTTCATAGAAGTTTGAAAAATCTTTCGAAGCAATAGTTTCCTAGTGAAGTTGCACGTTTAAAAGAATGAAAAAAACCATTAAATAGATTTATATAGCTGCAAAGGGCATTGCAGTTATCTTTTAGAATGCAATAGACATTTTCGAACGGCTTGAAACGGGAAAAAAACGTCTAGGATCAACGTGGCATGCTATGTTCCATAACGAACGTTCATCCTACCCGCTTCACAAATTGCTCCCTCTTCTGGCAAGCCATTGCAAAAAACAAATTTTCAGACTTTTCAGTGGCATTTCAAAATTTTCATTTAGTAGTATATTTGCAAGAAAATATTGCAAACAATTTTAGTCTGCGCTCGAAAACTGTTTCGTTTTGCAACAAGAAGCTATACGTCATATCTAATATGAGGTAATAAGGCTTCCACGCGAAAGCAAAAAAGAAAATCAACTATTTTGTAAAATTCACGGCTCATCAATCACATCCTTCAGCTCCTTGCGAAAAATTTCAGATGAAATAAAATATTTACCAATTAACCAATAATCGAGTAATATAGACTCAGCTGTATTAGATATTTCTCTACCGAGAATTGGCCTCTACGCGTTTAAATAAGATTAAAATGTATGAGTCAATAAAATCACGCTACTGATACCCCCTTATCAATCGAAAGCTTCGACCACCAAGAAGCTGAGCTTCTCTCTATGCATTTTACTTGCTGTGAACTATTATGGGGGAGTAGCACCTGAAGAGGAAGAAGTGCACACTTAAACACGAATTCTCTGGTGGAGTGTCCAATCTCCTTGAAAGCAGAAAAGGGAATGAGGGCCAATCGTAGCTATCATTTCAGAGAAATCTTCACTAGCTTAGCGATACTTTTGAAGAATGAAGTGAATTCACTTTTTAGATTTTTACATCAAAAATATTTCCCACATGTGCAGTGAGGCGATTATCGGACGAATGAGTGAAATGAACGCATATATATATATATATATATATATATATGTATATATATATATAAAATCGTAAACAACATGATTACCGTCTGGGGCATCTATTTTTCGAGGAAGAAGCATGCTTGCTCAAGATGTGCCTACTTCAAAAGATACTCGAGTACTTACTAACTGGATTTGTAATTGAAGGCACACTGAATGAATATAGGCACCGCGTATGTTAGACCACAACGTTTCAAAGCGTTTATCACTCGCTCCGTTGATGTAAGTCCCAAGGAGAGTTATATTAGAGACAGGGACTTCATTTTCCAGCTACCATATTATTGGAATTCTCTCTGAGGTGGTCCTTCAGAAGAGAAAAAATCGGTATTCGAGTAAACAAGATTCTTTGAGCAAGCATATCCATTTCCGTGTACTTCGATCAAATTTTACACCCGAGGATATCGCCACAAACATACGAATTGGAAAGCTGAGAGTGGATTTGCGAGATGCATCCCGAATTGGCATAAGTCGTATCGAATAAACATACCGATGAAATTAGCATAATTGCTTCACAAATTCGCAAAAAAGAAGCTTTCCTTCAACGTTGGCGAAAGCGCCGACGTTTTTGCAGTGTTTTTGAGCCGTTATTCGCTTTAATATGTCTACCCGTTGCAATTATTACTATTTACTTCTTACATAAAGTAATCAAGGAGTCAAAAATCCTGCTTTATTACAAGAGCTGTTTTTTATTGGAATCCATCATGTTCCCCAAAAATTTCACGTAAAATATCTTACTAAGGCACTATTTTGCTATTTGATGTGAAAGCGACTACCTCATTGACATTCACAAAATCTAAGTGGAAAATGAACGATCGATTAGCAGCAGTTAAGCTATGCTTGAAAAAGGAAGCCTGGATTTTACGTGGATGGGATAAAGCATAGCTCAACCTTGA
Organism: Baylisascaris schroederi; assembly: GCA_006503575.1. Lineage (NCBI taxonomy): Eukaryota > Metazoa > Nematoda > Chromadorea > Rhabditida > Ascarididae > Baylisascaris > Baylisascaris schroederi. The sequence goes on along the minus strand of QEWY01000623.1, from coordinate 252,829 downwards.
AATGCTCATCACATATATAGCTGGAACAATGGCAACTTTGCTAATTGCCTAGATAGAAATGAAACGAGGAATATTGTTATAATATCGTTGAAGTTATAACTTAGAAAAAACATGTACATTTTGTAATTTACATTTTATGGATATCCTCTCTAGCGTAATAAATGAAAAAAACGAAAACCTGAAAATCTTATAAAATATTCAACTGAGGGCATTAATTTAAACTGCCAAAAAATTCAACACTATTTTAAGCACATTACAAGCTAAGAAATCTGCAAAGTTAAAGAAAACTTCGAAAGAATTTTCCACGACGAATGAAAGTTGCATGAATGCATTGAAGTGCCATACTTCGAGGGTGGTGCTAAAATTGTATGAAGCAATGCGCATCGCTGATTCTCTCTTCTTTGATGCGCAAGCCGCTCGTTTTGAGTTGGCCTAGCGCGCATTGCTGAGCCAATAATTATATAATAGCTTGTTGAGGCAAACTCTTATTCCCTTTCCCGTTTTGGCATTTTTCCATTGCTTCAAATCATCCAACTTCACGCATATGCACAACTCATATGATTTTTCATTATCGATTCAACGAAACTTGCCACTTCTGGTTGAAATGTGCGCTCTATTCGGCCCCCAAAATAACGCACAGAAAGTAAGTAATGATTTGGAGGGAGGGGTTTTTATGGGGGAAGAGGAGGGGGAGGTGACGAACTAATTAATAAATATGCTTGAAAATACTAGCCAGAAAAACTCTAAACGTAAGTTGCCTTTTTCTTCACTTCAAATAAATCTACGAAAATATTTCCTTCAATAACCAATAGGTTGAATTAGTTCGATCTTCAATCATAAAATTTTAGATAACGCAAGTTTAATGAATTAAAAAAAAATTCAGTCGAAAAATCAGTGGCGCCTGCATGAACGATCAATAACATTCAAAAAATATTTCGATAAAAAAGATCTGCTGAACGGATATCAAAAGCACAATTCTAATTGAAATTAGATTAGTGGAAGAGGCGATACTTGACAGCATAAAATAGTTGCTTTTTTTTGCGATGCCATTTGTGTTGAGGAAAGAGTCTTCAAAACAATGCTTCAAATTTGTTCCAATCTTACTTTTGCATCGAAATGGAAAGAATAGAAATTTAAATGCAAAATATAGCGGCGATTTTCAGAAAGAAATCTACTTTTTCGGCATTTTTCAACATTTCTTTGCTTAGCGATTTCAAATATCCAAGATGTTTTCATCTAATCATAAAAAATGCACACTTACTTTTAACCGAACCATTTAATGCCACTAAACTTTGATCTTTATAACCATAAGAAGAGAAGGAAGTAGCTCCTAAAGAAGGAAATATTACCAAATAGCTTCTAGTATCCTAATCTAATGATCATCTATATGACTGAAACTGAAAGATTGAAAAGCTGGTGCTCGATTTATACTCCTGAAGACAGTCAGTCATAAGTATAGAGTAATACTGTTTTTTTGCTAAAAGGTTACTAAACAGGAATGAGTTAATTATGCAATTCTAATTAATGCATATTTTAATAGAGCTAATCGAATCGAACAAGTAACAAAGTAATAGAGTGGAATTTTTTGGAGAAAATTTTCTAATCGATAAGGACTGTAGGAAAGGGCAACATTCTGAAAGAACAACAATCCCTTCATTTTGCATGCAAATACTCTAGAGTGCACTTAATTGTATTACTCTTCATTTCGGTCATGAACGAATGTGCATTTCGATGTACGGAGTGCTTTTAAGTTATTATTAGCGAGAACTGACTACTTGGGCAAGAAACAAAAAAAAAAATCCACAAAAGGTAAGGGATATTGATAGGTAGAATTATGAATTTCTTTTAAGTCAATTCAAATTTATTAATTCACCTAAGTAGAATGAAGTAAATTTGTTAAAGGTTTTCATTTTTAATTTGAAAGTTCCAACTGTCCAGCACAGAATTTTGCTATATAAATAATTCAAGAAAAAAAACATAAAAGCTTGTAAAACTTCAATAACAAATTTATTCACCGATGTAAACGAGTGCAATCAATCAACCATTTTGCTTAGCTCATGACACTGTTAAGTTAGGCCCACCTATTGAACGAACTCTAATCAAATATGTAAATTTCGCTACCGCTATCATTAATCAAATAAGCGATACCTATGAGCGCGGTTATGCAAATTATTTATGCAAGTTCAGTAGGGATGAGTAGGCTATTCATTTTGTGAATATTAAATTAACTTGTTAATATGCAAGCGAACGAGCGCACATACTCATACACGTACCAATCCGTGAAATTATATCCGACGTATGTCTTTCCATTCCCGTCATTTGGAGCACTAAATTAATGAAGTAGCGTCCAAATTTTGATTACCTAACTTCCTTTCTTCGCTGTTTTCCCATCTATTTATGCAAACAATTTTCTTCACTTCTCAAAGCAACTCCAAAAGCGCGAAAATAAACTACCAACTGTGCGTCAACTTTACCGTTACTATTTCATAAAAGACCTCAGAAACATGTAAATTTCCACATTATTCATCACAAATATTATTGAAGAGACTCGAAAAAATCGCTAAAATAAAGAGTATTTGCAGATCTGTGTCTGCAAAAAAAAAAAACGAAAGGTTTAAATGCCTAGCAGCTAGCTAGCCATTCATCATCTCCCTCAGTAGATATCGAATACGAAGAGCATATCAGGTTTTTCTAATAGGATGCTATTAAAAGCGCTCACTTATTTATTGAAGTGTCGTTGTGAATAAAATTCGATATCTCAATGCTTCCATCAACTTTCACTATTCATATTGCACTCATCTCCTCATTACCTATCAAATCTAACGTCACCATAATTAAGTTTCATAAGGTTGTAAGACTGGAACCTATGATTTTTGATACTCAACGTTCACTCCATAAACCACCTATTACCGGCTGTCACATTATGTTAGCATTTTTCTAGCACGCTTTTACAAGAATATGGTAGATGATGCTGCTGAAGCATATGCAAGGCTCTACTTATAACATAGAAGGATGAGGGTATGTAGCTCCATCTTATAAAATATCAGCTAAATATGTTCTAAAGCTGTAATATTAAGCTGAATAAGCCGATAAAGTAAACCTTCTACACAATAAACAGAGACTTCAAGTATAGAGATCTTTCAGAAATCCAGTGATTCTGCAACTTTTTTCTTTGCATATTTGCACTCGAATATGCAACATATAGTTTCTGATAAATGGTTGCGCCAGTTAATTAGACTATAAGAGAGCTGTATTCGGCGACGATTTTATCGTTTAATTAAATTTTCCGTTTTTCGGCTAATGCAATGAATTACGTTGTGGATGCTGCGTTTATTACGTTTATGAAATCAGCTCCTTTCAAAGAAAATTTTATGCAAATTTATTTTCGCTTTTTGTCACAAAAAAAGACATTCGTCTTAAACGCGTTCAATTGTTAATTTCGTTGAAGAAGATGGACAATTATCTATTCTAAAAGGTGATATCGATGCATTATATGCACAGGTATTACTCAAGTATCTAGCAATTTTCAACCTCCGCACAAATTTCCACAAATTTTTCCGTTCCTTTCAGCAATTCTAAAGTATTGCCAGCAACTCTCATAATTATCCATCACGTTGTATATCTAAAAAATGAGGAACGAATAAAAGATGGGATTTTACCTATAATAATTAATTTTAACTGAAAAATCTATAGGAAACCACACTGACCTTGCAATCGTCAGTATTTCGATCTATGCAAGATTTGTCCTCTCAAGCAATAATATTCACTCACTTAGAGGAAATTTACAGCGTTGTAATATTGCTGAAGTAAATGAAAAGCGCACAGAAAGAAAACATTTTTTTTCGAAGTCTTTTTAGAATTCAAACGAAAATAATGGATATTTGCGATGAGCAACGTTTCATCATATTCTGAGTCGTATTGAAATAGATTGTTGAAATAGGCAGAGTTATTGGATGGATGCCGATTGTGTGTGTGTGCACGATGTTGATGGATTCGGGAGGAGCTAATGAATGCTGAGGACCATCAACAGAAGTGTGCAAATGAGAGAAATGCTCATTATTTTCATTGAACAAATCCTAGTCGTATTATTGTGGCTTAATCATTTTGAATTTTTCGTTGAATGTCATCACAAAATTTAAAATTAACTATGAATGCAAATCCATATATATCAAACAACCTAATATCACTTGCAAACAATCGAATCTCTTCGTTATTCTATCGCAAAAATTTCCAGAATAAACGTTCATTAAGAGGTGTTAAATAACGCAGAAAGAGCGAAATCTCTGTATCATTATGATTATAAAATACTATGTTATATTAAAAAATATAAAAATTTCATCAAATTACAATGTTTCAATTGTCAAAAAAACGACTATTAGCTGGTGAGTGAAATTCGCCATAGTCCATCGCATCCCCCTTCCCCATTGCGTACCTCCATCATTGCATATCCCCATCTCATCTCAAACTCCCCTCCTCTAGAGTCCGGATTTCATCCTTCAAACATGGTTCAAGCACGCACGAACTCATCCACTTTTCAGTCGGGTCGTTAGCTGAATGATATTCTACACTCACTGCACCTTCCCTATAATTATAGCCAAATGAACGTTTAAATATGGTACAACTCTTGCGTGATATTATCGCTATTGAAACATGAGAGATTCGGTAAATAATTACGTCAAACTGGACTGATGGGAATATGCCAACTTCTTCGAATGTTCGGTGCTATTTTTTTTAAAATAAACTTTTCATGCTATACATAATATATAAGAAAAAGTGATCGGACATGAGTGAAGTCAAGAGAAGAAACTTCAACGGCATCAGGTGAGTGTAAATTTAAAAATAAAGCCGATGAAAACAAGTAGAAATTTATTCGGAGAGAAATTCGATGATGTAAACAATAACAAATTGAATTCAACTTAGATGCCTAATAATAATCTATTGATTCGATTTACAAATAAACAAATCCCTAATATTTCATTCAACAACTCAACTTGAATAAACGAAATTACCTAACAAAAACGATCAACATTAGAATATAGTCAATCAAATATCGATCAATAAAATCTCATTAAAAAAAATCTACGCCTCATTACAGTAATGTTTTTGTGCTATAACTTTGTTATTTTTCATCAGAATATCGCTTCGTTGTCGTTACAATATTCTTTTTTTTAAAACAGCGCTACCGCTCTACAGCTAAACTACTATGTGATACCGAAAAAAACTTTGTTATAGTCATTCTCTCGAGCATCACTATATCATAATACTAAGCACCTCAAATTGATAGATAATTATGCAGGCATTTTAATAGCATTCTGATAAATGGTTTCTAAAAAACACTTAATTTCTTAGGTTTTTTTATATAGAAGGGGACGATGGTTAGTTGCGCTGAAAAGCAGAATCCAACAACGAAAATACCAAGCCTTCTGATTGAGATGCGCATAGAATTCGCTAGACGCAGGCAATTGCTTCCGTTTCTTTTTACGGAAAGATGGTACAGAGAGGTTGGAAAAGAAACTAATTGTAATAAAATTAAAGTGAATCAATTGCCTACATCTAGCTAATTGCATGCGCATCTCAATTTTGAAGAAGAAAAGAAAGATATCAACCTTCAAAAGAGGGAAAGAGAAAATACCTTCAAAGAAGAGAAAAATAAGGAGAGAAAGGAGAGGAAATATTTTTATTTAGAAGATAAATTTTGCATGGAGTTGAAGTCATTCAATAATAAACACCTTCGGATTTGCTCGCTTTTTCTTCACGTATTTTAAAAATAACAATCAATACAACTTAAGATGTCAGAGAGCGGAAAAAGAAGAATTCATGAAACTGGAACGTTTCCAATTTTTGGATTTTATGCATCCAAAGAAACACACAATAAATGTGAAAGAATGTGAAACAATCGGAAAATTTTTCAACCTTTTGGTAATTTTCACTCAAACATTTTCACTTATGACAGAATATTTGCTTGTATAAACTTTGGATAAGCATTCATAAGAAATACAGCACCTGATGAATTACTTAGCCGAACACTTGAAAAATACATGGAACAGATTCAAAATGCTATAATATCTTTCGTGTAACAGATACCAATAGGAAGTGGAAAGTGATCACTATTGATGACCTAGTCGGGTCTATAGGTTGAAAGGTTGGACGACTCTGAACAGTAACGAATTAAAAAAAAAAAAACAACTAAAAACGCACAATTTTAACTAGAGTAGCACAAATAAGAAAACAAAACTCTTTCATCAATATTGCATTTGTTGCCAAACAATACTAATCGTAAAGTACCAATGTAGTGCTGTCGATGGCACCTAACTGAGCCCTATTCATACCAGTGCGAAGTTTAGTTCCACTTGACGCATTCTGCGAGAAGAAAAAAACAAAAACATCTACGATTAGAAATTTCATTAGTAGGGCCAAGAGTTTGTTAGTCAAATATTTTATAAAAATTTCTATTTTCAGGTCGACTATATGAAATCCTCAAATATTTAGTGATTCGAGTAAAGACCTTTTGAGTGGATGGTGGATGGTTAATTCTGTAAGGAAATAGATGATCTCAGTCTGCTATATATTCGGTATGAATAGACAGCTTTCTAAGGGAATTCAGAATGCATTTATTTGATGCTGTAATATTTAATAAGAACTAATTTTTTACGTCAAGTTCAAGAAATATTTGAAGACTGTATACGTTTAGAATGCACAAAACGCGTTTTTTCTCTCATAAGCAACGGATTCATAGCGTTCAACTTTGTAATTTGGCAGAGAGAGTTATGTTGATGCGAATTTCGAGAGAGAGAAGGTCTCACGCTATCAAAACTTCCAAAACAGCCCTGTATTTGAGGAGACATAGGAAAAGGAAAAGGAACCTTATTAATGAGACATAAAGTCGGGGGGACTGATCACTTGTCATCACTCACGTTCTCACGCACCTTATATGCCACTATTTTCCGAATACTGCGTTGCAGTAATCGAATGATGGACCTAATGAGCACCTATTCATAGAGTTTATGAGTGCTTTAACGATTTATGGAAAGATACAGCAACATATTTTTCAAGCAATGGATTTTAGCGTAATATAAGCGGGTTTATAAGGTCTGCTAAAAAGTCTGAAGTCTTCTAGGTGTTATTGAAAAAAATTTTACTCTCTGCTGGAAAGTTGAATAAGCAGACAACCTTCGCCTAGTATTCAAAACGGACACCATTGAAGGTCTACGCGGTAGACGGTACGCAGTAAAAATGTGGGGGGGGGGAGGGGGGACGGTACGCAATAAAAAACGGTGGAGTGGGGAAGCAATTCCTCGGAACCATTTTTGAAGAAATATAGAGACGTTGCATTGGGCGAGTAAGGTTTAGAGTATTTGCTGCTATCCAAAAGAGCTATATTTGAGGAGCTTGTTCCCTTGCCTTTCAGTGAGCAGACAGCGCGGATTGCAATTGTTTGCCTATCCATACTTCCACAGAATTCAGTCACAAGATCTACTCTAACGACTAGGAATAAAAATTTAATAGATCCGCCTCCGTGTCCATTAGAGCATGGGTTCTAGAAGTCCCGTCCTCTGATGCCGCCGTTTTAGGGGCTGTCAGGTTTTACCTTCTGTCTGCTAGCCGAGAATGCAAGTTTTGTTGTAACATGGTAGATGCCACAGAATCCAGTATTCTACTCCCGTTTTCCCCTCCCACTCTATTATCAGGTGGAGAAAGGAGAAAGGGGATGGAGTCAGCCTCACTTTCATTGCTATCTTCCTACACGGATTTCATATGACCAGTTTCCAACTAGTCTATACCTCAGCATGATCGAGCATCCTTCTATCCCAATACCTTCTCCAGGTGGAGGACGCAGAGAAGGACAAAGCAAAAGATTTTATCGAGGTGACACTTGTGGTCGCTCTATTAGATGGATTTTACATTCGTCGAACCAATTTTTCATGACTCGATCTCGCGCAAAGAAACATTTTCCCTACGACACCCAATTATTGTTTCTAGTTTGTTGCCATCTCTCTCCGCCATTAGCCGAAAGCACAATCGACTGAAGCACGTCGATTTGGGCCTCTTATCCACAACTGATTCTCCATCATTTTTGCTCTTATTCGAGAACTGGACTGTATCACGCCTATTCACTTGCTGTCCACAATCTATACCTAATATCTATTTACGAATTAATTACCTGCCAATACTCAACTTAATTACCTGCCAAAGTTATGTTCGTCAATACAACAACCCCCTGGTACTGCAGATCCACAATCGTAGCATTCATTCATCTCTCATCCAATTTTCCTTGAGAGGCTTGCGTTCGGATTAATTATGGAAGAAAGTTTAGCAGCTATCGCATCATTTCCTGCTGACTTATTGAGCCATTAGCAATATTGGCAAACAACATGTACTATGCCGTAAAGAGTAGATGTAACTGAATGATCTCGATTGATATTTTTGCTTTCAATTCAATTGTTTTTGCCCTCAGTCCATCCCTCTTGCTATCAAAAAATCGAGTGTAGCTGAAAAAAAAAAGGAGAAAAACTATTGTGATATCGTTCCCGCGTGGCGTACTCCTTTACTGATTTAATCCAAAAAGGTTTGTTGAAGAGCGATAAATCTCTCATATAAGTATCATCTAATATCTTAGTGAGGCTAATGCTTGCAGGATTTATTGCATCACCTCTTAAAGCATTCAAGACGACCAAACGAAGGGCAAATGAGTTAGGTCAAACACACACTACGATGTTACGCACTCATATACCATGCTCACTGAGGGTGCATTAGAAATTTTTTCATAAGACCCTTCATCGATCGGTATCGAAGAACTACCGATTCAAGGGGCGGGATGTGGGACGGGGGGATGGGGAGGGGATCGAGAAGGCAAATCAGCTTAATTTTCGCTAGAATTTTGTTTATTCGTGAGTAACAAATAAATAAGTGGAAAAGAGCACTTTGAATCTACTCACTAGCAGCTTTGAAACAAGATCCATGTCTTTAGGCTTGTCTGCCAAAGTTATGGTACAGGGAAGAAGGCTCCCGAAAAGCAATAAACATAATCGTCGCTTTCCTTTACACCACTTAAATGATGTCAGAGAAATTGCACGGATCAACTCAAATCCTCAACAACTTTCGTCTAGAGAAGTTCATATTCCACTAGCGCTCAGGAGTTGGAATGAATCAGATGGAAACAACAACTGAAATTGAAAAAAAAAGTAGTACAGAAGCGCGTTTGCAAGCATTGGCATGGCTTGTGCCTACCCTTAATCAAACCGATTAGTTACACAGTTAGCAATTAATAAAATTTTGCAACGATGGATTTATATTTCGGCCCAACCGATCGCTGACACAGATCTTCCACAATAAAATGACCTCTAAGGATGTTTTACCATTCAATCGATTTTAAAAATGAAGCAATCGCTTGCAAGACGTAGCTTTAATTTTCTAGACGCATTTAAGTATTCGTAATTTATTGGAAAGTCGACATATTAAGGTTTAGGTTGATGTTAACGTTAAAGTGGAACCGAATTTCTTAATTCTGGCTTGAACTAGAATTTGAATGGCTTCTTAGTTACAAAGACACACATAAAAAAGACTCCACCATAATGCACTTCTCAAACGCGAATATGCGAGCACTTCTGAATAGGGAAACAATCCAGTTTTCTTTCTCTGGACTCAGCTTGCCAAAGTCTCAAACGATTTTAACGGTCGTTCGATTCCACAGTTTAATCCACTCAGAAACTATTGCTTAGCGAACTTTTTGATGAAATCAGCCTGTGTGACTTTATTCAAAAAAAAAAAAAATCAAAAATCGTCATCCTTAACGTATCTAGGCGAATTTGTGCGCTCTACATTGCCATCATTCTCTTTATTTCTATCCTAGTGATTTAATTGTTCGTTTATATCGATAAATTTTTATCAGTTTGGCACACCAAGTCCTTTATCACAAGATAAGACATAAATTCAACTTCATCAGTTCATCAATTCGTAGGAAATTAGTGGTAACTAAAAAGTCTGAGAATTCAATTCTCATAGAGAATCTACAAAAATCATTCATTGTGGAAAGCTTTCTCATTGGTCATCACTAGCTCAACGAGACAATATTCCTAAATTTCGTCAACAAATCGCTGGATTTTACACTCCTATGCACAAGAAGCATAAGTTTGCATAGAAGACATTCTCTGCCACGATTAACTGATACTACGATTACGGATACCAGTTCGCTAAAAGCGCACAATGCTATCAGCCTTGCTACATATGTCCTCGACTTGGGATGCTCTAACAATACAATAAACTCATCAACTTATTATATCTATACTTGGTTCTCTTATTTAATCCAATCGATATTAATCCCCTTAAAAAATACATAAAATTTCCTATCCACAATACTTCAAAAAATTCTCTAAGACGTATGATAGATAACTGGAAACATTTCATCTATTTTGTAATGATTAATTTGTAGATACTACAAGCATTACATTACTCTTATATATTCTAGGAATGCATAAGAAGCATTGATAAGAATTAATGCAAGTATTTCATATCATACGATGTATGCTTCTTATATTGACGTTTTAAACCTTAAAACTACTGATTCATTAAGCCACATAATCACCTCTCATTAGATTGAGAAATTTGCAACTTTTTTCTCGATATATACCTATTTCCTCGTTGAAAACAAGCCGATTTTTTCGAACTTGAAACTTTTTAATTTTGAGTTCTCTATTCGGAGTCGTAACTGTACAATTAATCAGTCGGCACAACAATACAACATAACAACGTTATATTATAGTTAAGATACTTTATAAAGCCATACCTAACAGTCGAGTTGTTGCTGAACCAGACATCGTCTATAGACCTCTTATCCGATGCTGAAAAAATTTTATTGGTGAAAATTCTGGAACAACTATAATAAAACTTTGACATGAAGATGATAAATTAAATCGAATGATGCTGATCTGAAAGAAAACTTGATGTGGAATAATTTGCGAATAAATATTTCATAAAATTTGATAAAAAGGTAAATGAAAATCATTTCTGCCTATAAATACCCCACTCCAATAGCTTCATTTCGGAGTTTAAAGTTCAATTTCATAAGCAGACAATATTGAACTGGAAATCACACATGATAACAAGACAAGATAAATTGAGAACTGTGTGACCAAGTACAGAGAAAATATGTATGAACGAAATAACGGATATTGGGGCATCGATTAATGAAATGTGGATAAATGGAAAATGAACTCTCATATCTTACTACCACACGAATTATTTGACAGTAATGATGGATGCATTCCGCGATTTGTGCTCAAACGTACAGAAAGGGATTCTGACTAATTATAGCATCCCAGAAGTGTTAAGCGTGGTTAGGTGAGTGTCAACGTTCGTTGACAACCGAAAATCGCTGGCTACCGATGCCTGATTGCCAAAATCGGCAAGAAATCGGTGGTCCGTTATTATCAACAGTAATTTCCGGCAGACGATCAACGGTATCAGATCACAGATTATGTCTATCAAATCATATCTCTCCATGCTTCCATGCATCTATCGTGAAGTTCTCCAAATACATGCAAATATATCCGGCTAAACAAAGAAAAGAACAGTGATGATCTTCGCACTGCAATAGAAAAACCATTTAAAATTACAGAATTGAGGAGCGTAGAATTTTTTAAAAGTTACCAGTTACGCACCATCTCATTAGCGTTAACTGTATGACGAAACAACTGTTTTGCTACACATAGCGGCCAACAGCAAACATAGTTGTGCGAAAGGCAGGCAACGAATTTCTGAATCCGGAATGTTTTTTCCGGAGATGTGGTTCCCGAAACGAGAAACTTCTTGGATTTAAAAGTCGAGTGAAAGTTCACTTAGTAAATCTCCTCGGATATGAAAATAATTCCTAGGAGAAGAACGCAAGCTGTAGCATGCCATTGTTGATTGGGATTTCCATTTATAAGGAGATAGAATTCGAGAAGACAAAGAAATCAAGCTGAGGAAGATGAAAAGTTGAGCCAGGCGTCAGGTGAAGGTCAAAAGTTGAACTAGAGGTCAAAATGAAATGTTAGATGTTCATGATGCTACGTAGGTTTTAAGGCGTTCTAAACAGCTGAGAGATCGTTTGCATTCAATGAATGTTTTAATTCGTCGTCCCATCTGCAGCATCTTCTCAACACAAACTGCAAAAGAAAAGAAAGCCTAATCCAAAAATTGACCAAGTCTTTTACAGGGAGAATGTTGTTGATCGGTCAAAGCTAGCGAATCAATGTTGCAGGATTTGATTAAAGGTGTTTCCAGAAGGAAGTCAATAGAGCACAGTTGCAAGAAAGGGGGCTTACAGTTCTCTTACACTAGCCACTCTACTTTTAGGATTTCATGATAGTCGCATAGCACCGTAAATGAGTTATCCATTAAAACAAAACATTTCCTACAAATATTGCTGCTCTCCTCTTTGATCAAGATGTACATCTCAACAAGTGCCAAATAACAACCTTAACGTGCATGCAGTAGAATTCTTTCTTACATTAACTTTTGTGCACCTGATAGAGCCAACAAATTTCCAGAACTAGAGGGTTTGCCAATCGAAATAAGACGAATATTAATGCTATTTTTGGAAATACGACTGCCTCCATCAAAATTTTATTCACTCGTCCTAGTGAACGGGCATAGTTGAATATTCGCTGTTAATAAGAAGTCAATATAAAAGGTAGCGAAGTTGAAGCAGCCATATTCGTAAACTTAAGCGTAAACGATGTTGCAATTTTTGTTGTATAAGAATGGTTCTGTTACGAGCTTTTACACCTCAACATCACTGCCGACAAAACTTTTCGTCCGATTTCTGTCTACCAAGCACTTCACAGTTGTATACCTCATTCTAAAGGATTCGTCGACGCAGTTACTAAGTCGCAAATAATAAATCATCCAACCGTGGTTATAGGCAATCTCAACTTCATTTTTCGGGTCGCAAAGAGCCTGATTACGTCAATCCACTTTTCGGAAAATTTCCTCAAACGCACCAATCTTATTAACCTCGTCCAAGATCCTACCTGTAGTGAAAAAGGACCTGAACATGTTTAGCAATAAACTTCTCAAACAGTGATCACGCAAGCATCCGTTTTGAAAGTAAAACTTCTGTTATAAGACCTGTATGTGGAGCAGTGAAGGTGGATTACGAAATACGACTTGGAAGAGGCCAATAATCTGCTGGGTCGGTACAACTAGAACGAATAGCAAAGTCATATCTAACGCCGACGAAATGCACGGATGTCTACATAATGTTACTGAGATATGAACATCATAGGCAATACGCATTCACTGCAGACGTTTTTCACCATTTATTCAACTGTTGTCTGCGAAAAATATTTTCTATGGCTTGGTCACCTTAAGCGCTTTAGACTGATGACATTTTACCAATATTTTGAGCATACCGAATTCACCATGCGAAATTTGCTAGGGACCATAATTGACACATGCTAAAGAGGGCAGAAACGTCAAAGCATTTTATAAAACTATCGACATTGAGCTGACATTGCGCTATACAAAATGTGCTCTAAAATTAACCGTAATGGCTCTTCAGTTTCTGATAATCAGCTAAAAAGTTATATTCTAGCACAATACTTCTCAGGTTTTTNATTCCATGCTTTTATGGATTTTAATTAGTGGCTACAAATAACCCTAATATTCTCATATAAGACAAGAAAAATTTATTGAAATATATTTGAGGAAGTCAACTTGCTACGCCATCTAAATAAGCCACAAAAGGACTGAAAGAGAGACGTATTGTGAAGACTGCGGGCAAGTGGGCACACAACGAATGACTAAAGAGCGTCTACGAATAGAATGCATTTATAGATGCTCTTTTTCTAAATGAAAAATCTGGTTGCCCTTTTCGAAACCAAAAAAGGTTCTAAAAAGTCAGCACTAAAAATTTATAAGTTCAATAAAAGAGAAAATCTAAGCCCAAGTTTCATGCAATTTCTAAAATAGCGAAGAATCTACATTAACAGAACCCGTATATGACGCAGTTGGACAACACACCATTGACGGCCATTGACTTATCTGAGTGGATCAACAAGGTTTGGGCACAGGTTCGTTGTTATGCAAGAACCTCTGCTTCTTTCCTCGAAATGGGAAAAGCCAACAAGTGATGGCTTTCAAAAAAGACTCAAATTCAAAATCCAAAAACATGGACACTTTTATCAATAGGTGCAATAAGTTAATGAGTGACCACATAGCACCTGTTCTTAAGGAAATATTATAGGGCGTTGTGAAAGCTTTTATTAGGGGTAAAATTACCATGAATAAAAGTGAACTGAAATGCAACGAAAAGTGCGAGAATTAAGCAATTTGGTATAAAATCTAAATCAAACTTGATTAATGCTGTTTGAAAAGAAAGCCGGCTTTTGTCACAGCCGTTCAGGCAGCACTGTCTTGAGCGTTTGAAATCAGGACGAACAGGAGCTAAAGAGGGACAGGGTGGAGAGTGGAGGAGGAATCGTTCTTTCAACGGCAGGAATAGAGCTCATGTTTTAAGTTTGGACTAATTTTGAACGCTGCCACGGTTCTGACCTGCGTGTTCGAACCCACTGCCTATCCGCTGCAGTGGAAATCATGGTGCTAATCTACAACCAAAACTTCCACCTCCAGTGGTGCTCATACCGCTAAAACTTCACCATTTTGAGTGCTCGAAAGCGGAAATGTCGAGAAGGACACATCTGAATCGTGAAAAAATCGGATCCCACCCTCGCCCTTCTTTTGTATCCGATCGGAATTGAAATCCTCAATTTCCAGGAATGAATTTCTTTGAATCAGCAAGTCTCAAACTGTATTTCAAAGATTCTGACGAAGTCCTTTGGCTAAGCACACCTTTTGCAGTCTCCATGGGAACAATTTTTCCAGAATGCGATGATGAACATTAAATAGCAACTATGATGATGCTATAATTTTAGTGCGATATCGGAACATTTTTTAAGCAATATCCCACACTTTTGAAATATTAACATTTAAATTAAAAGCTTTAAGGCTAATGATTTCCTCATTTAGATGCAAGTTGCATTAGCCTCATAAACTGTCTGCCTATTAGTCCACCCTAAAATTTAATAAGGCATCAGTGAGAACCGATCAGAAACCTATATCACTTTTAGATAGCCACTCTAACAGATCTTTATAAAATATGAGAATCTGATCCCTATAGGTCTCGTTATATGTATATTCAACTGGTGAGGTAGTTAAGAATAAGTCGACTTATGAAGTGCTACTTCAATATGCAAATAAACTGATACATGGATACATACATGGTGGCAATTAGCACAGAGAGGCAAACGCTTGAGCTTTTAAGGGATGCGCCATCATGAAGTAATTAAGACATAGGTGTAAGAAGATTGGGAAATAAACGATTTTCAAATTTTCAGGTAGCTTTAACTGAACAAAATGCGAAATTGAAAAGACAGAGGAAGGAGTGGGAAGCAGTTGGGTGGGTGGGAGGGGGGGGAGGGGGGAGGGTGAATAACCATTTCTTGCACAGTAATAGAAATAACTTTCACCCCCCTCTCCTAAATTTTAAAACTTCAACATTAAGTGATCTATTTGAAGCATAATTGCTGAAGTGAAACTGTAAAGATATGGAAAATACCGCAAATTTCGCAACAATAATACACCCCTAGCAGCCGTTCAACACTACTATGGCAGCGTAAAATTGCTAAAAAACCATCGAGTGAGATGCAAATAATCCAATCTTTTCCCCTTGAAAACTTTTCTGAACAAGGAAATTTCCATTAGGGGAAGTGCTTCCCAAAGTGTGTGAAGAAAAATGCACTGCGTCACATTCTTTCCCCCTTTTACTATTATCTCACAATTTTATGCTGCCTAGAGGATATAATTCACTAACGAACGGAAGCCATAAAGAAAAGGCAATCAAGAAAACATTAGAAGCAATTAGATCGAATTCCACCCGTTCACATTCAAAATTAATGTGAGAATTAAGTTGTCTGGTATCATGTATCGCTCTCACACTGAAATATCGACACTTTCCTTTCTAAGCGTTGAAAAAAGGAAATGTTTAAGGCGACGATTTTTCACCTATTCACATGAAATTAAACACGAAGGTAATAATATACGTTGTGCTTTACTGGGATTCTCACTAATCTTTCAGTCAATTTTTGAATGCTTAGGTATTTTCGATAATGAAAAATCACTTATTTGTGAAAAACCTTTCCACAACTTTTAGCCTTTCCGAGAAATTGCTACAGTAGCTATCTGTGATCCAATTAATCTTGATCAACTATCGTGAATCTGCATAATCGGCATTATTTCTTTTGTTGCCAACAAATGAATGCTAGAGAAAACAGCTAGCTATTTTTTAAATTTATTAGTACCTTCACGAATAAACAGTATAATTTATATCAAAACCTCTCTATATTCTCTACATTTAAAGCCTCTTTATTCTCAATATAGGAGAAATATCTCTCTATATTAAATATCCCCATATTAAAACATCAGTAAAAATCTCTATAATGAAGGAACTCTAAAAATATGCAAAACGACTGATTTGTATGCATCAGTTGTGTTAAGCCATCACACAGCCGACTGGCTGATCATTCACAAACAACGTCAACATACCTAACAATACGTATTCCTATTAAACTGATCAGGAAAATATTTTCTCTGCTAAAAAACAAAGTTTTCCGCCTCACCCAAACTAAAGCACAATAAAATTTACATAAATGAACAAATTGTCACGACTATTTGCGAGCGTATCATCCAGAACCTATTCTGTCCTATGGAAATCCGATACAATGATAGAAAGCTCTTCGCTCTTCTAACTAGCGCATCCTGTCCCCTCTCCTTATATTTCTCGTATCTTCGATTTACTAATGACATGCAGTCAAGCCAAGTTACTTCAAATATTAACTAACTCATAAAATATGAGTGTAATAAAAAGGTGAAATATTCGCAATGAATATGCAGATAGCAGCTTCTTTTTGTTTCGAATTTGCTGCTCAAAGAGGTCAATCAAGCATATAGGGAAAATGCTGAACGGGCGAAAATGCGTAATTGCTGTGAAATTGCTTTAGAAATTGATTTCATACCGCATTTTTCACACTCATTAAATACAAAAAAATTTTTGGTATAAAAAACCGATGTTCACAGAGTGGAAAAATTGAAAAAAATTGAAAAAATTGAGTGTTTAGTTTGACCTCTTGGCTTCAAATATATTTAATTGATATAAAAAATCCATTGTTTATGTGCACACTTCCTAGGCGACATTTGGAATTCTTTTCACTTGATAAAACAATTCGCGCCGAGATTAAATAATCAGACTTTTTTGCAAAAAAATCCATGGCTGGAAATTTTTTTCGTGATCAAACTTCTTGAGATTATAAACATATGTACTTCCATAATAAAGTTCAGCATTAGATGCTTCTTTATGCGTTGTTCTTCTTATAGCTAGAAATAAACTAAAACTTATGCAAAAGAAAATAGTACCACAAATGTTTTTGCAATTCTGCTTATTACGTCGACTAATTTTATTGAGCATTAACAAATAATAAAATGCTCATAAAAATGGCATTTATTTTTTCTAAATTTAGTTTTCTTTTTTTTTTTCAAATTAGGCACAAATTTAGTATCACTCTAAAATTAGTATAAATTTAGTAACAATCTAAAAGAAATATTTCAGAAGAGATCTACTTTGGTGACCAGAATAATGAAAATTTCACTTCTCTTATAACATATGCGGAATCACTTATTGCATATTATATTTAGAAAATTTTATAGCTCATCATCGCTTTTCGAGTTGAAACAATTGCACAAACTGATATGTGCGTGTATAGGCATACATGACGCCACCATAATGCTTAACTAATCTATAAAAAAAAAAAAAATTCTCAGATTATATTAGCGAATTTCGGTGCGTTAAAACAAATGCAAGTACAATTAATTCTATTATTTTTGACTATGATTTCTGCGGGAAAAAAAAGTTCACTAAAAATATAGAGAGCTAGTAGATATTACCGAACATTGAAATATATGCTGTGCACTTCTCAAGTGTCACACATAAATCATTTGCCAAAGGAAGCATATGCTTGTCGAATGTATTCGAACGCCCAATATTACTTCTCTTTTTTTTGCTCCAGCAGACATTCCGATTGCACATTCTACTTTTTTTATTTTTTCTATTTTAAATATTTCATTTCACCTAGAAAATAATCGATTCATCAATATTTGTGGACTATATAAACGATTTGACAATTTAATTGACTATTTATTAAAATCTAATAAAGGAGAATAGTGATGGAAAACAACGAAAAAAAGAGGGAATGAAGACGAGTAGTGACAAGTTTTTTTTGAGATATTAGCGGATTTGTCAACTCATCTCATCTCTGTACTATTTTATTTTTGCTTCCATAAGCTCTTGATTTTCCTTATTCATTTATTTTCTCTTATTTCCCTACTTCTTTTTTTATAAACTATTTGTTCTTGAATATATGTAAAGATCTATAAAGTTTTTTGGCACAAATATTGTTTCTACTGCAAATATAAAGCAAAACTGAATTAATTACGGACACCTATAAAAATAATTGAGAGAAGAAAATGAAGCAACCAATATAATCTGCTACAAAAATCTGTGCTTTTTGAGTAGTAACTGGGTAGAAAAGTTTATAGTACAGATGTGAATCAAATAATTTCGATCGATCAAACTCATTAGCTTATATTCAAAAGAAACCTTTCCTCAAACAATAGCGGATTTATTGGGCACGCGATAGCTACATTCACCAGCAATTCTCACCTCCGTGCCGAAATTACCGACATTTTAAGTGCACGATGGAAAAATTCGAAGAGGAAATAATTACAACGTTTTAAGTCAATGCAACTTTTTCAGTCATACTATAAATAAATAAACATAAAAACTTAGAGACAGCTAGCTACCCTAGCTGTTTACTAGTTGTACCGCAAACGTAGTGGGCATATTGTACTTTTCAAATTCCTAACGAAATCGACAAATCACGACAGAAATTACGGCAAAAATATGCGCATTTCTTAATGAATTCAATCATACTATTACGCAACAAGTGGAATGAATTTCGAGAGAAATGTTGAATACTAAGCTTGTATTAGGCCACCTCATAAGGGCAACTTAGTGGGTGGCATCCTAAAGTAATGGTGCCAGAAAGCCTCATCAATTATTTTGTATGCTCTTAAGGCAAAGTAGTCACTTGGTGAAACGATGAAGCCAACTGAAATAGGCTGCAGAAATATTTGATGGGAAGGGAGAATTCACCTATTGAGGTGTTCTTATAATTTCGAATAAAAATATTAATGTCGCATGTTTTTATGCACATGGTTCATCAAATACGACAGTTTGAAAAGTAAAATTAACGGAAAAAGTGACCAAAAAATGTTTCTCTAACGGTTGACAAACATATGAAAGTAGGTGGAAACCAGAAATATCTCAAGTGCATAAGGCTATTTGGTCTTCGCCCATAATTATTTTATTGCGCACAACAGCATAGACGTATAGGCGAAGTTATGAAGGAGAAGAGGTAGTAAATCATATTCTCCCCGTCGAACTCCGAGAAAAATATATACTTTCAAGAACGCAAGGTTGCAGGAACGATGCGTTAAAGAACAAAAAGATGTTCTCACAAGGAAATCGAAATAAAAACACCTAGTGCGCAGCAAATCCGCCTAACTTCTGAATAGCTTTAGTGCTAAATCATCGGATTCTTGAAAAGAACACCACGAAACAACGCCATGAGAAGGAATTAAAGGCAGTCATCGGTTATCCACTATCCGTCTACCACCATCTAAGCGACCCCTTCGACGTTACTAGCGCTGCGGTCCGCTACAGTTAACTTCAGCGCCAACGAAAGCTTCCTCCGCCACTCTCGACTTGCTATTTGCTCTAGACCAACTTTTTATCTGCCGCCAACTCCAGAGGCCTATTCCCCCATAACCTCTAGACTGCTATTTGTCGCTATCGCCAGCGATACTCCTTATTTGACAACAACATCTCCTTCGTTCGTCGCGATACATCGGTAATCATGTGCCCAACAAGTTTAGCAGTCATATATTCTAAGCAGTAAGCAAAGATTTTACTCCGTTATTTATGCACTTTGTAACTCCATCCAACAAATATCTTTTTGAGATTTTGTAATAGAAAGGAGTAACACTCTTTCACTCGCACACTATTTAATGATCAAAGAGTAGGAATCTAAAGACCTCTTCGCTGTGTCATACTGTTCACTTTTTACTGATAAATAAACTGATTACATCGGAACAAATGTTTTGCAGTATTTAAATACGTATACGAGAAACTATTTGTATTGGTCTACTTCTGATATGCTGACAACAGCAAAAAAATATCTACAGCCATAAGTTCCATGTCGTCGTCCGATCGTAACATGCTTAACAGGAAGTAACCTGGACATGCCTAATATTGAATGACGTGTATATGCTTGAGATGAATCAAGCTGAAATTTACAAGCTTGAAGAGACTGAAGGTGTTGCAACAAAAAATCATCCATATCAATGAAACCTTGAGGAAAAGGTTTAGAAGAAATTTTAAAGCTTTTTCTCCGCTTGAAGTATATGAAAATTATCCTTATTGGTTCTCCACCTACACCATCTAGATAGTGTGAGTTGTTTCAGATTCAAAAATGAGTCTGATTTTCACATTTGTGAGTTGAAGTCTTATCGCTATGACGAACCCAAAGCAACATTAATGTAAACCTGCTGAGTTAGGCTATTTAGCACTCTCTAATACGCTTTTCGGCGTTGCTCTTATATTTCGATCCATCGTGCCGGAAGGTTTCATTAAAATTCCGACAAATTTTAATAAATGAAACGCGTATGACGATGCATTAAAAGATTTACCAACTGATTCCACTGCTCGAAGAAAAAACCTTCCACTTGATTCATTTTTTGGGACCAACGAATGAAAAATTCAGTACGACTGTCAGAAAACACTCCAGAAATATGCAAACTTTTAGGCTTTCAGATGCTTGTAATTTCGAATCGATGAGTCAAACTATAGTATGGTAAAGAAAAGTGACACTCTGTGTATATCCCTAACCAGTAAGCGTTCTAAGTATGTTCGATGGTTTCTGAGTTGAAAAAAAAAACTATATAAACAGACACAAGTAAGAAATAAGCAGAGGCAAAATGTTGATATAACAGGCTTTGCGATTACAAATTTACAAAAATGCTTGAAAAAGGTGGATGCTAATTTCAAATTTAGCGACCAAATATAAGGCCTTAATACTTACACACTCAACTCCTATCAAATGTGAAAGTGAATCTGCACAAACATCATTTCACTCTATTCCCTCAATCAAGTCTTCGAGCAAGGTTTTCTCCAGTCTCCCAGTGGAACATTCCTCAGTTTTGTATAAACAAAAAATGTGGCATTCTCTCAATTAAAAAGAAGGAATATTTTCAACAAAAAGGTCAGCGATTTTATACATCTGAGGTTAAAAACCCTTGCTCATAAGTGCCAAACCTTTTCCTCATAATTCAAATCCCTGAAAAGCAGTTGATAAATCGAAACCTTATCCGCCCCTAATTTCGTCATACGCTTACATCAATCTCATAGGCGATGACAGGTCTATCACATATTTCAGCACAACAACCATATTTCCATGACAATCCAACACACATCTCACAAGTGTGCTTTATGTCCATCACAATGCTTTCGAACGTCTAGTCTCGACGCCTATCATCAAACGCTCAACAAACCTACCAGGCGTTTCGTTAAGTTCAATATATGCCTAAATAATTCTGCCACATATCTAGACGAGTATATCAATGGCTTACATATTTCAGTAATGCATCACTGCGAGCCTATCACATGCTTCCCCATATTTGCCATATGTTCGCACATATCCATCACACGAATGCATCTGCCAATTATGCGCTTACGCATGCTTACCAGATGCTTGTGCACGTTCATCACACGTTTGCTTACATCTTCCATACATTAATACTCGTCAGTTACACTCAACGATGACAAAGATGTTATTACAAGGAGAGTAATAGAATAGAAATTTCCTTCATAAAATGAATGTTATAGAAATGTTGATTACCCCCTCCGGCAGAATTATACCTCCAAATTGGTGCCGTTAATTAGCCACGGTCAAAAACTTTGAAAGGTAGCCATTATAGCGACTCCATTCATCACAGCCAATTAATTACTACCTGCTCTTCTTATTATTATAACATACATGTAGGTTCTATGCAATTGCATAATACATCTACAGAATTACTTCCGATATATAGCTGCAAGATAAATAGTTCTTCTTTTGAAAAATGGCTACTACATTCTACTAGGAAATGTTGCAAAAATAAAATTGGGATGGATAATTCGCTTGTGATTAGCAAATCAATGGAAAACTTCTTCTAAAAAGTAATAAACTAAGTGGAGAGTTTGAGAGAGATCGATTTAATAAAATGACTTTCCTCCTAGGAAATTCTAAGAGTTTTTTTTGCTCTCAACTTGAAAATCGCATTGCATTTTCAACGCGTTCTTCGAGTTTGAGAAAAAAAAACACAAATCATAAATGAATGCATAGATCGCTGCTCAACTACGTGACGTCAATTTTTTTAACCAATCAAGGTTGCTATGCTACTCAAATAAAATTTATCATATCGCATTCTCACACTCCGGCCAAAAAACAACTTTGGCCAAATTATCATCTAAGCAAAATTCAAATTTATGGCCACAATTCAATATTCTCAACGGTGGTACATATATGGGCGCATTAACTACGATCCATATAAAATGTGCTACGTTTATAACAAACAGTGTAAAATTTATTTTGCAATTTCCTAACAAGATGTATAGCAATGTCGCATTATGACATTTCGGCCAATTTTCCGTTTTTTTTCAACAAATAAAACAGCAGAAGCTGGAACTCTATTCTTCAAATTTTTCGTTCCATCACCAATGAAGCTTAAAAGTCAGTCCAGGTTTCTCTTTGAGATGCATTGTACTACACCTTATTGGACTTTTCTTATGGTGTACATATATAAAACTACAAGCTCTTGAGACAAAGTATGCCTATACCACATGTACTTCCCTGCCAAGAAGCTTTGCTATGTTTTACTGTATGGTACAGTGCTATACTATACTGTACTCTGTTGCATTACAACGTATCATAGTATTATATAACATAGTATAGCCTACAGCCATAGAAAACCATTTGCTTGTGGAATACTTACAATCCCACACACAATCAAGCATATGCTTCCTTGCTTGTAACGCACATCTGCACGCACGTCAGTCATGTGCAATTCGTAAATCTATCACACTCACCTCATGATGCAAGTCTTCGAGTGACTAGCGCACTCCATCACACGCTTATCACATGCCCATGCAAGAGTGCCGGTGGACACCTCTACATTTGCAAGTCCATCTCATTTCTATGCACATTATGTATGCCAACTACAAAAATCTACCACAAGCATACTCTCTAAAAAATTGTGCTAGTCAATGCGTACAAGAAAGGAAAGGAAAGTGATCCTAACCACTATAGAGAGAAGCATCGCTTTAACCAGGAAAGACATTCAACATGTTTGTTACGTGGCATCTGCCATACTAGGCACACAGAATCACTAATAGACTACTAAGTAAGAAGTTCCCCTAATATTTTTCATAGCATATGCTTGAAAATCTCTAATTCAAAAAGACAAAAATTGCCCAAATTTTGGTCGTTAGCAAATCGTAATAATGGAATTTTCTTTGAATCATTTCTCATCAATAAAATCGCAAAATTCATAACCCGGAAGCTTTAATCGTCGAATATTGTACTACGTTTGCATGAGAGAGCAATTAAGTAAGCCAACGCTCACTTCAAAACGTATCCGCGAAATGATTTGACGTGACATTAAAGCAATTTAAAACAGCCATCCAGCCGGCTGGTTTGTTAATTAAGTATGCCGGCACATGAGCACAGAACTTTAAACGCAGCAGCTAATTACAGCATTAGTGCCTAATGACAACTTGAAGTGCAAATAACTATGCAGGTGTGATGATAAATGTGGGATATGGGAATTTTTTATGTACGCAGTTATCATACGACTGAAGTTGAGGTGTTGATATCTGATAATTTTGAGTACCGCATTATCAATGGAAGATAATAAGGGGAGGAGCAATTTATAGAGGAGATAAATTAAATAAGCGGATGTTCGGAAGTTTTCTAAGCGCTAATTAGCAAGATCAGCAAACGCTGAAATGAGCAGACATATATGAAGAGGTCTCACTGTGTCGTATAGGATTACAGGATTTTTCCGGAGGCTGATTTCCGGCAATTAATTTCTTTCGCCGCGTCGAACTTGGGCGGCGTGTAGACAAGTTGAAAGAGAACATAAACGATAAGAAGAAAGCCCGCAAGCCGGATCCGAATGAAAACTTAGACAACTGAACAAACTGAGCTTAAGCTTGAGCCTAAATCTAAAGACTCAAGTCTAAGTATAAGCGTAACCGGCTAGATCAAGCTAGCCGAACTTCGTGATATGGACAACAAAATCGCGCTATAATGAGTGCATAAGCCTCTTTTAGTGTTAGATGGATATTGCCTGTGAAAGCAGATGCACACTGCACTTCACACGTTATGCCTGATGAGGCAGATAAAGCTCTCCGACGATCACAACCAATAATTACGGTGATAAGATTCGCTACAAATGTTGTTGGTTTACCACTTAAAATCGAAGAAAACATTAAAAAGGATACGTCAAACGTAACGCTTGCTAACGTCACAATCTACAGTTTATCTGGATACGTTTCGTGATATGGACAACAAAATCGCGCTATAATGAGTGCATAAGCCTCTTTTAGTGTTAGATGGATATTGCCTGTGAAAGCAGATGCACACTGCACTTCACACGTTATGCCTGATGAGGCAGATAAAGCTCTCCGACGATCACAACCAATAATTACGGTGATAAGATTCGCTACAAATGTTGTTGGTTTACCACTTAAAATCGAAGAAAACATTAAAAAGGATACGTCAAACGTAACGCTTGCTAACGTCACAATCTACAGTTTATCTGGATACGGTCCTCTAACAGACGCTATCAGACACTTCTGGTTTCGGCTGTAATGGAGTGACCGACATCTAGCGATCGATTCGGAGTTTACAAAACTCCTTTTATAGCAACGGTTCAGGCATGGAGAATCGTTTTAACGCTCGTTTATCATCTACTTAGAAAATAGTTTCCTATGTAAAACACATTTCTGCGAGAAATATGATGGCTGCCAATTAGACCGATACGGAAAAAAGTGAGCAACGATATACATACCTAACAGCGAGTATGGCGTGTAGAGTTCTAGCGGAGCGGTGAAGCTCCTTTACTACGAGCACTACCAGCCATACGACGACGAATAACACACATACACTGATTTGCACGCGAGACCGCAGCCTATTTATGTCCTCGGCTACAGCCTCGAAGGTATGAGGAGGTCACAGTCCACATGAGGGAGTTATCACATCAAGATCAGAAAAGTGTGAGCAACACAACTTGTTACATAAAGAAGATCACCACGATCACTGCGATCACAAAACTGATTTGATCACAACAGATTGCTCGTTACCGTAGAGCACTCGTTAACAGTACCCATCTTAAAGAGGAGCGAAACGAGGGGAGTTGTTCAAAACCGCACTGCTCGAGTTAAGGTGTTAGCATTAAGGTAGATCAATTGAATGGATATGTGTGAGTGTCATATAACCACGAAGTAAACAATTACGGTGGTGATTTCCCCCAGACAGAGATAGTGGAACTGCATGATGAGGACTAAGGAGATTGGCACAGAGAATGGAATGGGTGAGGACGTTGGATATTTTCATGTTTCGATCATTAGTAGTCACTCAGATGAAGATATCAGCTATGTGTACGCAGTCATTAAAAAATCACTAATGATGGCCTCATCGTCTCGAATTTTGCAAAGCTTCAAGCTTAGACTTTTCGTTGAAAAACTCAGCAACGAATCTTTTTTTCAATATTCAAATAAATAGAGTGGATTTTAGTGAAATTCATTTGGAATTTAAATAATAAACGGAAGTTTTTAAAGAAAACTGATAAAGGATATGGTGCTTTCTCAGCAAGATTTGCTAACAATTGCTTTAGATTTAGGACTTTAACATTGATTTTAATTTAACGATTGTCAGGATTTGTCGAACAATTCAACAACTTGATAAAAGTTCGAAACACATAATGAACTTATGACAAAATTTGTTGAAAATATGAAATATAAAGAGATTTTTTTCCAAAGGATGCAGTAAATTTTAGCGAAATTTTGAAATGTTTCCTATAAATAACAATCATAAATGGTTGAAATGATGCGATATAAGCGATCTGTTACATCAAATCATATAAGTGTAATCTTAAAAAATATTTTGAGTATCACTGCATTCAGTAACTATCTATAGAAGGCCAATCCTATACGAGATGGTTCTAAAAATCAAACGAATGCGCCATTCTATTTTATTTTCTTACTCTTAAGAAAACCTTATCTCAATACGTCTCAATCCTTGAGCCTCATATTTTTATGAGGGGTTTATTTTATGGGATTAAGCATAAATACTTATAATTGATAACGATTTTTATGGAGCAAGAATGTTTAAAAAAATCATAATAAATGACAAATATTCCTAACATCCTCATGAAAAAAAAAATGAATGTTTCGAAGCGAGCCAATAAAATGGTTGATTGGTTGGCAAAAGCGAAATGATTGTATTAGAATACGCACCATTAGTAATAGCCAATGCTTAATGCAATATTCGCAAGAACAACCACCAAACAGAAATCCCCTAACGTTGAAATAACGCTTCCTTTAAATCAAAATCAAATACATGGGAAATGAAAGCTAAAGAAAGCTTGAAAGGAAAACATATTAAGCGTGAAACAAGTGATTAGATGGCATTTCAATGAAATAAGTTGGCACAGTATGTGCTTTTTATGTGCTTTCGTAAAAATATAACCGTGAATTCGTGTCTGCGAAATTTTATAGAATTGTATTTGTAAAGCGCATTATGACAAGGTATGTCTGAGTATAGAAATGTTTCGGCATAATGGCTTCATCTCAGAATCCCTTATTGACGACCTCATTCGATAGTGAAAAAAGCGACGTTCAGCCGCAGTAGCACAGTTCAATAGCCACAAAGAGTTATAACAACAAGTCCTTCGTGTGTGGATACAATATACGAGTATTACAATGTTTTGTAGCATCCGTCAACTGTTACCGGTAGACAGCTCTCAAATACTTCATGTTAATTGGTACCTGACCTTATTTACGACGAAGTGCAAATGATGAAGTGGGAATGACAACAACTCGTGAGTGCAAATGTCCGAAGGTGAAGAGGGGAGGGAAGGCGCAATCCTTCAGAAAGACGTTTGTTAGAGATGAAGATATAGCTTTTTAAGGATTCAGTATTCGCTTCAACTGGTATTGCTAAGGAAAACATACTCTGAATGTTTTGGATGAAATCAAAACGATATGAGCGTTAAAAGAAATGCGACGAAAACAATTTCAGCAACTACATACTGATTCGCCAAGAACGCCAAATCCTTGCTTTTGTTGATTGTAATGCACTAAAGCTATAGCCATAATTAATCAGTGAGCGCGCACAGTATAAACCCGGCATGCATGGATCCGCCTGAGGAAATGAAGCAGAAGTATAGAACGAAGAATACTTGAGTTATTTTGAGAAACAAATTGGATGTTTTAGTTTATAGCATATCTGAAATTAGAAGGAATATAACGAAATAAAACCGATTGAAGTATATATAGATCAAAAATAATGGCTATAAACATTGCTGTTAATGCCAATTTTTGAAAATCATTTCAGTAGAGTAATAAAGAGAAAATTTACGAAATACAAAGCATAGGAGATCAATATACAAGTAAAAAATAGTGCAAAGTGCTAAAAATACGGCTGTTGCACTACTTTCAAGAAAGTGCTAAAGAAGGCCGGAAAAACTTTGACGTTTTTGGTTAGCGCTCCAAATTCGTAGCTCTAATGAAACCTGGTACTCCACACCGATTACTTGATGCTCCTTACAGAACACTTATGTAAGTAAATATGTCGTTTCGATAAATAACATCTACAATAAATACAATTGACAAAGAAAGATTCACTGAACGATTTATGTGGATAGAAAGCTTAAGCCAGAATGCCAATAATAACTAAAATGAGTTTCAGTATCGAATTTTAAAACTCCAATGTTTCATTTATATTGCGAAAGTTCATTGAAGTAGGTGATAGGGGGAAATAATTAGATCAAAATTGAACATGAAGCGAAAAGCAAATGGGAAAGCGCATCAGAGATGCTGGCACTATATGCGCCTTTTGCGGCTCAACTCGAAAAATACCCTTAACAAAGACTATCTGGTTGCATGAATACCATATTTTAGAAGATGTAATGGCGATAAAATTGCGATATATTTGAAAGCATATGTAGGTTTTTTTATATGGTACAAAAAATACCAAAATGATTTATATAAAGAAATTGAAAAGTGCGTTAATATAGCGAAGATGGCCTACGCGTTTGCGCTTCCTTTCGTTAATACTACGTTAAATTCTCAACTAGTGGCAAGGAGTGTGCAATAATGCATTCATATTTGAACGAAAACCGCTGATCGCACATATTATATATGTTTTACTCATTTTTCAAAGTGGTCGGTCAGAAAAAGCGATTGCGATTTGCATAGAATGTCGGCCGGCCGGTTATATGAATGCATGCAAAAATTAAGGTATGTTCAAAAGATTCCATTAAGTTCTTCAATCGAATTGAAAGCTAACGTAGAAAGAAGAGATCATAAACACGAAATTTTGTGGCCTGACCTCAGCGGTTCTTCAGCTGAAGCTATCGAACAGACGGACATATATATGAATGCATAGGTGCAAGTATGTTCATAATGCGCCATAGTTTTAGAAAAGCATGTAACAACGATAACTTGTAACAAGAGCACGCGCATCTACTGCCTCCAATATGATGGTTGCAATTTATGAAACGTACGCTCAAGGTGGTCTAACGGTTAACACAATTATTGCTCATAGAGGCAAGGATTTACTTCTGATTAGAGGTCAGGCTTTATTTCTGATTAGAGGTCAGGCTTTATTTCTGACTAGAGGTCAGGCTTTATTTCTTAACCGTCAGCAATCAGACTCTTCTTCTTCCACTTCAGCGATGGAGTTATTTGTGCATGCAAATTTGCAACTATAAGCATTTGTTGGTCGTTCAGACTAGCAGCGTTCGGTAAAACAACAGGACTGCATTTGAATTTTCGGTATTGAAGTGATAAGAAATGCTCGGTAAAGTAAATGCCCCACCACACCAACAGAAGCTGTCTTCATGAACAATTTGACGGCACATTACGACGTACTCGAAGGTTCTAATTGCAAATTTTAGCAATTTTTTCGAAATTATTTTATATGTGACCATGAGAATATAACATATAAAAATGCAGTCAGAACTTTTTCGAATTGCATTCTGCTATACTGCAAGGTGGAATAATATAACATCGCTCAAGTACGACCTATAAAACTTCTCATTTTATTAAAACATATTCTATAAAACAGAACTCAAGACCTCAGACCTTAATCACAAATATTTAATTTGCACACTTGATTTCATAATTATATTCAGGTGTGGACAACAATGCAAAATTTGATATTACACCCTCACATAACAGTTTCTCCTTATCAAGCCTAATGGCATTTGGCCTTACAAAATTAGCTCCAGTATTTCACAACTCTTTCCGCATACCTCCAATATTTCTCATAAATACGCCGTTTTATCAACGACTTTTTTCTCAAACATGCAGCTGTTTCGCTAAAACAGACGGTCATTTTCTCTCAAAATATTGCAAAGGTGATCTCGCAAAAGTGTGCAAATTCTTAAATCGCCCAATCGCGTTTCTGCTTATCTGTTGTAGGAAGCATGAAGAAGCACAATAAATATGGTAATTTGATGAGAAAGATCTAGGAAATCAAGGGAAGGAAAAGCATCACAAGGGAAGCGAGTATGTGGGGTATTTAATTGAGGATAGCGCAAAACAACAGCGTTGAAAGGAATGATTGTGGATAAACGCGGAGCACATAGCATCGAATGCTGTCAAATAAAGCAATTCACGCGTCAACGCATCCCAATTCGCTTCCATTCAACGTCCTATGCTTCTTGCTTATTTGCTAGCCACTTCGCTTCGATCAACTTTCATTAAATCGGTGAAATTATTGCGCAAAAAAACTTTTACCGTTAGAACAACTCAAATTTCTAAATCCCAATAACTGCAACAAACAGGTAAATTCGATTACCTTCACCAAAAAAATTCGCTACAATGATGAAAATTCGTTCATGTGTTGAGTTGAATTACTACTTTTCATCGTCCATTTTTCATATTATTGAAATCGACAAAATACAGAAGAAGTACTGTTACATTTATAATAAAAAGAATGTCATATAGGTAGACAATTCTACCTAGGAAGAAATATTTTTCCTGAAGAAATGAGTCCAAGCCATATTGACATATCACAAAAATTGGCTTAGCGGCCGCTGTGATTGGGTTTATGAAGATTCATTAGTTCATTAGTTTCCGAATGCCTATGATCAAATACTATTTTAGCTATGAGTGTAACCTTTGGTTCTATTGAAGTCACGCTTCCGTGTGAAAATGTTCCCATTTGTGTAGGAAATAAAACAACATTCCAAGCATTGAATTCAATATATACGACACATTGTTTTTTAATTTCCATGCATAATCAAAAATTCGTTATAGTTAGACTTTCTGCCCTAAACAAGTTGGCATTATTAGCAAACATGAGGAGCACATTGTAAAGTAGAGACAGAAGAGCAAGGATTTTCTGTTTCATCTCAATCCTTGTGAAATGCTCCTAATGTTGGAGAGTAGGCCGATGAGAAGGATTTCCGGGACCAAATCAAGGAGCAGGCGCCTTCATGCAATTCTGATCCCACAACAATTTTCCAAAAAGAATCGTTCTATCGATAGTCGATTCATAAATATATAATGCATAACAGTCAAACAGATATACTGCTTTTTCAACGTTTAATAAGTAGAAATCAACGGCTTCCGAATCTACATTGCAAATTGCATATGAATCGAAGAAAACGATACGTCAGCGCCGGAAATAATATAAATAAATCTAAATAAAGAAACAAATAAATGAATAAATAAGTAAATAAATAAATTAATAAGTAAATAAATAAATAAATTTATACATGCAAAAATTCAGCAACAATCACTTAGTTCTGCTGCTTATCACAGTGATGCCACTAATCGATGCGCCATCTAGCACTGCCTCCACCACTTACAGAGCTACTTAAATATTTCTACTTTTGTTAAGATCAAAATGTACTATCATTGCTACTGATCTTACTCTTGCTGCTTCATATGCACCACTGCTGTAACTACTTATCAATGATCATTTCAAGATTGTTATTACCATAGTAAATAATATCAGCCTTGGGAAGGCTTGGGGAATCAGAGCTCCCCGTAATTCAGCGTTGCTGTTGGCGAAATTGGTGATAATGGGAGATGGAAATCTTCAGATCACGAAGCTCTCTTCTAGTAGTTCAAGCAGGATATAGGAAGATAAAAAAGCTAGGCGATAAAAGAACTGTGGAATAGCTACAAAATCAAAAAATCGCGACAAAAAAACACCTCATCCAAACCGCAGAGAGAACTTTTCCTGCTTTTTTTTGTGAAAAGTGTTCAAGCCTTGATGTATTCAAGACAAAGATTAAATTTCAAAATTTCTATCAAAGCGTTAAGCTTTATTTTATTCATACTCGTCTTATATGCAAGAGTAGTAACTTTTAATGAAGGGAGTTTCTGATGTTGCGAGAGTTTGTTTGCGTACTAAAGAAGCCATTCATAGACAAATTCAGCCAGCCTCTTCCTAACAGGAATCTATAGTTACACTTATAGCCAGCAAATTTTTATTGAAAAGAAAATAAAGCGATAAATAAATGACACAGGCAAGAAAGCTGAAGGAAAATTAAATGGGTCTCAATAAGCAAAGAATGGCACTAGAGGGATTAAAAAGATAAAAAATAGACTGGAATGAGCGAGAACCTTTTAAAGACATTCAACTTTCTTTGAGGAAAATCCCATTTAAATGACATAGAATCTCTAGCGCTAAAAAAAAAAACAGCAAAACAATGCTAGCATACAAAATGGGGATGAGTATGAAAATAAGGATTTCTGCAGAAGATAATTTATTTATCATCTCTGTAAGCCTTCGACGCATATGCGCCAATATAATCTCAGCGTGAAACGTCCAACAGAAAAAAATCGCAGCGAATGCAAAACAAAATTGATTAAGACACAAGAGAGTGGAGTTTGAGTGACCTCAGCTGAAGTAGGTGAGCACTACAGAAGGTACCACCATCATCCGTAGGTGCTGTGAAGGTCGCTCTCAAAACGTAAAGAATGATGAAGATTATCGAACAATGATTTTCGACATTTACTTGAGCAGAGGGCTCATCTGGAATCCTAGCCTTCCATTCGTCCAAGGTAGGGGTTTCACAAGGTCATGCTTCGAGATTTGATGACTACAGAAATGAAGAGAGCATAGAGAAGAGAGCATGAAGAGAGCATTCTCTCTATGCTCTCTTCATTTCTGTAGTCATCAAATTGGTTATACAACTACGACCCCTCAAAGAACTCTTCTTTCAGTAAACTAGTAAAAGCTCATTTAAAATTCAAAGCATCAGTTCACGCATGATATAACAAACAAGTGGATCAGGAGGAAGATGGGAGCAGAAATGTTAGCGTCTGATTGTAAACTCATTTAATTTTGCTAAACTCATCCGATTCCACTAGTTACCACAACAAATTACGACTCCAACCTATCTAACATGACATTAAACTAGCTGATTATGGCAATTTGATGAAAAAAAAACAGAGTTTCATGTGCGAAAGGACCACGCAGGTACTGAACAAAGTGAACAAACTTGAAACTCCTTCCTCATGAGTTAGTGAAAAAGGCAGCGGATGATTTAATTGTTGTTGAGGTTAAGTATACCGATGTTGATGACATCCACCCGAAATTATCAGAGATTTCTCTCTAATTTACTACTGACATCAATGCTCTTGGCTATCTCCAATTTTCGCAAAAAATTCCACGAATTTATGTGACAGATCGTGTAACCATGATAGTGATGATTGCAATTCAGATTCTTCTATTAATATGAACAGCTTGGTTATGTATGCAAATTTACCCAGCAAATTTTTTCCCTCGATTGCGAAATTATTAATCTTTTCAGTGAAGCTAACCACCGAAACACAATGATTAACCTGCTTTTGACAAATGATTCAAGTCTGATTCGCAACTATTCCGTTGCCAAAGAATTCTCCATCGGTGAGAACATCGGTATCAGCTTTGAAACCGAAACCTAAGTTTAGAAACCTTATCGGTATAGCTGAAGAGAGGTAGACCTATGCAGCTGGGCTGAAGCAAACGCTTTAATTGTTCAACGTGGTTGGAAGTTATTCTTTGAAGATTCCCATACCGCTAATGCATGAGAAATTCGCGAACAATGTATACACCATCACGGTTACCTGCTCATCGATAAAAAGGGTTCTTAAAAGACAGCGATTAACGGCTACGATACACCACCTATGACTCATGAAGTGCTTCAGAGATAACCATGCATAACGTACGAAATTTGCTGCGAACCGGGTAAAGGGTAATGTATAGGGAAATACTATAATGACCGCCTGGGGTCATTACTCATGACCCTAGAGCCGAAATTTGCAACCGAGTATATGAGATAAGAAATAGAGATAAATACTCTTCCTTATTTGCAGTTTGCAGCAATGTACCTCAGATGAGCAGAGGCCAAACTGCTCTCTCATGGCGCTTTAAACGGCTATACTGAGGGGAATGAAAAACTGTACTTACTGCTGAATAGTTCCTTCCTCCAATAGTGAGCCAATATGTGAGGATCGGTCGTGAATTTAAACCAGATTAGTTACTTATTTAGTTTCGTCGAGCTCTTCACATATTGTTCTCATGTCCATCCGAAACCGATCTCAAATTTGAGTAATTGAACATTCAGCTGCTTTTCCGGAATGCGTTGCAGCCATTCCCGGAACGCCTGAAAACATGAATTAAATTAATGAACAATTCTTTGAAAACCTCATAACTGTGCTAAAATTATAGCAAAAAATAAATAAAAAATAAATAATAAAAAATCTACATATCATTAGAAATTCGGTTAACTATGACAATTTGATAAACATAAATGAGCCTATGAGCAGATGTTTCCACTTCACTATCGCATAAGAGCAAACTATAAATTCGAAATGATCAATAAAATCTGCGTTTGATTAAAATTATCAAAGGGAACAAATACGAATATCATGCTCTATTTTGAATGAATATCTCGAAAATGTTGCATAGAAAAACTATTTCGTTTACTTAAAATGTTTGAATAATTAGTACTTAAATACTTAATTACTCGACATCATCATAATTAATACTTAAATAATTGACGTCATCACAAGTTAACTAATGAATTAAGTCTCATTAATGACACCAATAAATATTTTTAATAAACATAATAATTAAATCACGTTAGTTGAAAGAATCGTCACATGAATTACATGTAAGACATTACTTTAATTAGTTTTTTTTCTTTTTTTAAATCAATCAGATCAATTTCAGATCAATTCATTTTAGATCAATAAGTAGATCAATCAGTTATATAATTGCACTATTCAAATCTACGTTAATCACATTCCTTGAAAGTCATTTATTTCGACCATTTAAATTTATGATTTACCACTATTTCATCTATGAGATTCACCTTGAATGTATTTTGCATAATGTTTTGCGGAATATTTTTAATTGCCAATATGAAGTAATAACCGGTGAAATGAAGAGGCATTTGAATGGAAAAGAGGTTTTGTCTTTCTCATTCAAAAATCTCTTCAATTTGGTTCATAAAATGTTGGCGCCATCGTTTTTATTTATTCGCCTTAGGCTTGGCGATTTTTTCGTTATTCTTTACGCACTTCTTTATTCTTCCGTTTCAATGAAAAAATATTGAAATATTTTTTAACGAAACGGAAAAACAAATGAATTCAAATGAAAAACTTAGAACATCATTTAAAAATGTTCGATTTATCTCGACGTTGCTCTAGTTGCTCGAACTTCTCGAACTTAAATATTATCAAGACCTAATAAATTCCTCACATAATTTAATAGACGTAACCTTGACATCTGAATTATTGAAGAGGCCACTCTAGCTGCTGCCGAACATTCCGCTTCCAACAACAAACGAAAGATCGTCGTGACCGCAGATTCCTCCTAACCACTTCCTTAGTCCTGTTGAACTTTCGAATATTCATCGCCCAATTGTACCCACCATCTCCTGCACTGGAACAACAACAACTTCATTGTTTCTTCTCTCATGTTTATCCGCGTAAATAAACATTTAGCACTTAATTCTGAAGTATATTCAACTCTTTTCACATCCGCATCAAAACATAGTATATAATTTGTCATAAAAATAGCAACAATAAATAATAACACGATAAAACTTCAAATCTTTATTTAGCCACCTATTCATCCTAACTCAGAAAAAATTGAACAAAAATGAAGTTTGAAGAGTTAATGAGAGACATAATTTTTTTCATCGATTAAACTTTCTCGCATTTAATCAAAACCAGTCATCACTAAAATATGGTTAAATTAAGGCTAAGTAAAACTAATAGCATCCGCTTTTAGTAGATTTTCTCTCTGTCTATTTACTAAGAATAAATTACAAATGCAACAATCGTTGATTTAATCATTATATAAGATGCATTCATTCGTTGAGATGTTATAGGTAGAATGTAACAGCGAGTTGGAGCGTATCAAAGACACATTCATAAAAAGTAGGCAGTAGAACCAAGGAATTTTAATTATCTCATCGGGAAATCGATGCACCTGAGCTGGATACACGTGAATGAAACTAGACTGGTGCAGTTTATGCAAATTGGTGATACATGTTGCGAATATGAAAACTGATCATTAGAAAAGAGAATTTTAATAAAACGCTTTACATGTTTATTATTATTTAAATAACATAAATTTGCTTCGAATGCGTATTTGCATTGAATGATCCTAGTTGGTGATCGCACTTCCCCCTCTAACGATCGAAAAATCGTGATTTTTGGGATTTATTTTCTCGGCTCATGTTCGCCCTTGGGCGGAAACCCGTAGATCGTTCGAGAGATCTTGTCGAGTAGACCACAAATCAAAAGACCGTTTAACCCCATATTAAATACCGGCCGAGAACGAAAACCCTCAAAATTGCAAAAGTCGAGATTTCTGAAATTCTGACCAGTGGAATCGGTCTTCAACTTTCGTCCTCGAATGAATCACATTACACATCGTTTAACAGGGCTTTTAAAGCTGTATGGAATAAAGCAAAGAAGAACTCCATAGGCCTAACCACTGCCAAGAAAAAAATTTCCGAAACATCAAGTATAGTACACTTCTATAGAAACTTTACATAAATTAATTATTAAATTGAACAAACTTCCTATAAATCAATCAGAAATGTAAATAATTCATCCCTTTCAACTTTCTGAAAGAAGTTATGGAAATATTTTCATCTTGTTCGTATTACGGCAAGCGCAACGTTCAAAGCCGTATCGAAATTGGACCATTTGGAGCCGAGATATGGCACCAAACAACTACTCAGGAAAGGTACTCGAGATGGGTACCAAATTCATTTTCCGCAAATTTCTGGCTATACCTCCTCCCTCAGAACCCGCTCGAGTACATCTTGGACCCAGCTAATCACTTTCTGACAAGAAAATGCCGAGGAAGCTATTTAAACCCAGAAGCCCGCCAGCGGTGTTGAACCATCGTAGCCAGTCACCACGGTCCGCCACACTACCCACCCTGCCACCTCAACCTCCGCCACTAATCTTTGAGCACAAGTGACATAGTCAAGCGATCTCCACGCCACATTTTTTAAAGGCAGAACCGAAGCGTCCATGTCTGATCCTGAGTGCCTCATACGGGAATTCTTATACGTTTGAACTTTGTTGAAGCAGTTCCTTTGCAAATTCCTATTTCGCTACCTTATTTGAAAGGTTGTATTGCTCTAAAGCAGTAAGTAAGAATTACGGATTTAGATTCTCATTTTTGCGATACACTAAAACTTCAAAGTAACCTCGGTCATTTCTACGATAATTTATACCTGTACAGGTAATTCCTACTAAATCAGCTATCTTAGAAATTCTCAATGCTTAAAGCAAATTCTATAGCCTCTTTTTAAACGACTAATATCCATTAAAAATTGAGTTATCATTATGAGCAAATCGAATAGAAATCTTGTAGAGTTATTATTAGTGCATCAATGACGATAACAACATCAATGATCGTTTACATATTATCGACAGCATGAAAAAAAGATCGAAACAATAATAAGAGCACAACAAAAGAGAATGCTTTAAAAACAAAAAAACTCTCGATGAGGCAGCAGCACACCAGAGTATTCAAAAGAACAGTATAGAATAGAATACGCCATAGTTCAGAGAAATTATACAATTGCATGATATATACGCATTATGAGCTCATATAGTTCAACACAAATAGACCGTATAAATTGACTGTATATGTTTTTTTAGTATTATATGAGCTTAACTGGGGCGGTTTTTCTTTTTGGAGAAATGCATAGAATTTGATGAGACCGTGTTTTCATAAGAAAATATTTAAGCCTTTAGGAAATCACATCATATTTCAAAACCTATTATGAGAACCTCGCTCACAGCCGCAAGAGCAAAAACTTATTGAAAAAAACTTTGTTGAATCATCCAGATATTGAATATCCAATGTAAATTCTTTTAAGAAAGATTTTATTGGCGATGAGAAAAATGGCCACATAAATCTATCCCTCACTCCTAAATGTGAGGAGAAATAGCACCGCGGAAATTAGAGAAGAATCTCTATCATAGCAGAAAGCAGTCGATACCCAATCGCCTGATCTCAAAGCCGAAGGAAGAGCGCAAGAGGGAAAATCTAAGAGAGATGGAACGAAAAGATTCTTCAAATTCGGCGAAGCCGTTCCCTCTCTCTCTCTCCTCATTTAGCAAACAATTCCAACTAAATTCATATCCTCAAAATCCATTAGGATAATTTCAAATCTCAGGATAAATAACTATTCACGAATAAAGCCTCATCAGAAAATCGACTTTTCCGGGCAACTGGCACTCTTCTCAGATCGTCGATAAACGAATATTCACAATTCGTAAAAATGTACACTATGGAGAAAAAACATCACATGAAAATTCAATAAAAATGACTTCGACGATATTCGAGTAATTAAATTCGCTTAATAAATCATTCGAATAATCAACGTTCACCTCCAAAATAAACTAACAAAACACACACAACGAATAGAAATCAATCATCAACAAAAACACCGATCGGCCGATTATCACAACTTTATTATCTTTATTAAAATGCTTATTACTTTGGTGCTGACTACCGTATAGTGATATGATGCTTTCATTGATGCTTAATGTGGAGATAAGCTAACCGGAAGAAATCAGGGAATAAAAGTAAAGTAAAACATCAATACCTATATGAAAATCATATAGATATAGTTGTATAAATGGATCTCTTGCCGAATGGTGTTTTTGTTGTGCACTAAGAAATGCAATTTACCTAGAACGAGCTGCGAAAGATTCAGATTTGGGCAAACAACTAGAGGATAGGATGAGAGAATGAATAAAGGGGAAGACTGCGTTAATGAAAGAATCCAAAGAAATGAAGAATGAGAAAATTGAAATGGAAACTTTAAAAAAAAGAATTTCTTTTCTTCGAAATTAAACAACGATGATTCCCTTTCCAAATCATATAGTAATTTGTGATGCAATATGCATCGCTGCCTTTTAAGGCGCAATACTTATCCTATATACTTCGAGGTAGAATAAAATAAAATAATATAGCCGTAGAAGGAATATCATTCGCACTACCTCCCATTTAATTCCAATTGCAAATTCCCCATTTCTTCTCTTTTTTCGAAGAACAATTATTATAGATTACTTCATAGTACTAATCAGTCCCTTTCTACTGATTGCAATTTTGTGCTCCTCAAATAAACGATTTCTCATTTGATAGAAAATTTAAATAAAAAAGGTGGGTGAATTTGAGCATTCGTTATACTTTACAATAACCCCTTTCTATGCACAACTTTGAAGTTAACCTTTAAGAGAGACAACTGCTACAAGTAAACTAAGACAATTATATATTACTATTTTAAAGCTGAAAAAATAAAATTGCCTTCTCGTAAAAATAAGAGTGAAACGATTTAAATAATAGTTGATGAATGAAGAAAAGAGCTAACAGTGTATTCACTTCATATACGATAGAATTTTTTAACGACGAAAGCTGATCAGTTCATCAACCCATAACGAGCTGGTAATGGGCAGAAGCGAGGAAGCAAACAGGGGCAGCACCACAGTCTCGCACTAGAAGCGACTTGTTCAACATAGAACAAAGACAGCCGGACCATGTTCCCCTCCTCCCCCCGAGCCCTCTGCGCCTGTTTTTGCTTGGAGAAAGCTCATGCAGAATCCTAGAAAACAATGGGACTTTGGCCAGAAATTAGGAACAAAGTCATCTACAAAAAAAGAACGAGAACGAACTGATGCATATAGCAGAAGAGACACAGCATGAAAAACAAACAAGAGCGCTCCTGAAGATACAGTTGTTTTCTGCAGACACAGCAACCTCTCTTTAGTGCTAAGTGTGAACAACGATGACACGGTACAACCCAAGCCATCCACGAATGTGTGCCTCGTTTGGAAATAAGAGAAGGTGAAAGAACCAAGATAGAAGTTAATAGAGGAAAGCCCTCTGAAAGAACACAACCGTTTCAAAACTAAACAAAACCAACGACTGCAATACCATGTTGTATCGATCACCACAAACACTTATCTAAACACTCCTTACCAATTCGTAGATCGAAACACCCCATTACTATTGCATATTTTCAGAGAGGAATTAACAAAAGAAAATAGAGTAAGAGCAAAAGAAAGAGAGAAAGAAAGAAAGAAAGAGAAAAGTGGAGGAAGAGGCAAAAAAGGGTTCAGCAAAAGAGGCAAGCGATCAAAAACCAATCGTAGCATAGAAAGAGTTTCATATATTTGCACACAGTATCAAACACATTCACCATTATATCATTCTACCAGTCACAACGGCATAAGGCAGATAATAATAGAAATAAGATCAACACTGATAGCTCTTATCTTAAGCATAGAATAAGCGTTTGAATAAAATTTGAAAGTATAGAAATGAAATCGAATACAATTTAAAAAAAACTTTTAGAGCATCACAAACTTTACAATTGAAATAATTACATAGAAAACGATATATTCAATAAACATCAATTACGTCAAAAACATACGTGATTAACAATAAGGCATGGAATCCTCAAATATACCAAATTCTAAATTCTTTTTATCATCCTCTCGAATAGCACATCAAACATTATTCAGAATATTAGACTACAGATTCCTTCTAAAATCCTTCCTAAAACAGCAACCATGAGAGGTAAAGCCATCGCAATGAAACCGTGGAATATCAGTGAAACGTTGAAGCGCATAAAATTGATTAACATAAAACACATCGCAGCTGAGACCTTAAAGTACCCAACAAGATGAAAGAAGATAAGGTGGAAAGAGGGAGAAAAAGATCAACGATGCTGTGATATAATGACAGAAATGAACATAAAATTTAGTATTTGTCCTTTTCCAGACAAATATGACGGACGTCGTTCTTTACCTTGCCAAAATAAACAGTGTCATTACCAGTCCTCAAAATCTTTCTATCCATCCTCCTGAAACGTCTCATGAAACCCGATTTTCATGGAACTATATGCTTAGTCAAACGCTAACGTTATGCGCACTCAGTGATTCATGTATTCGTACGGCATCGGTGAATTTGAGTGGTTTCGACCTATCGAATGCTCGTCCTCCATTCTCGATTAGTGGCAAAGCTGCAACCGCGTTCGTGGATCCAAGCGAACCGGCAAACGCGCTCTCCGACCTAACCAAGTCGAAGTTGTTGGCCACCGACGGAGATGACAATGGCGAATCACCTACTGTATCTACCGTAGTTGCGCCATTCATACTCGTCTGCACTAAACGTGTATGTGCGGAGCGCATCGATTCTTCCACTGCCGCCTTCAAATTGAAACGACTGTCATAATGAAAAATAGTCGCATATACATCTATGCAGGTAAAACATCGACATAGCACACCTTTTCCTGCATCAACAAATACGTTTAAAACGTTAAAAAAACAGTCGCCGTCAAGTGCGCTTAGAAATCTATTCCAGATGCAAACATACTGGACAGAAGGTAAGAAAGACGATGAAGATGAACCTGGTAGAGTGCACTTTGCCTGCTCATACTCTTATTTTCGCTATCCTCGTAAAGATTGCACTTTGAGCCATCGTACATCGCCTCTCTTTGGCCTATCGAAAGAGTCGTTCCCACCGACTGACTATCCTCTGCCAACTGCTTCATCTGCAAACAAATAACTATCCAGAATATCGAGCTATATCTACTCACTATTAATAAGGGAGGACCTCATTAACAGTACCATCGAAATACCTGTCATATGATCTTGCATCGATGCTTCGAAGGCTAAAAAATTCCTGTAAGGCACTGCGACCTGAAAAGCGAAAAACCTGTTTCGTGTAATTTAATTGTAGATAAAGACCTGCCAACCTGTTCTTAGTAATCCAACTTTTCCTCCGATCCATTTTTTGTCGAGCAGCATAACAAATAACATGAATGACTGCACTGAATAAGAAACATAAGGTTTCGTTCTGAGAGGGGGAATGCAATCTTCCGTCAGCAATATACAAATTTTTCTTGCTAATGCTTCGCGAGCACAAAGCTACATGGCAGAAATAACTAACTGCTTTTGTATTTCTTCAAGAAAATCAAATCAAACGGGTCCAGTGCACTGTTTCTCGTATACAATATGCAAAATCAGCCTTAGTGTTCTTTCATAGCCTGGAAGATAGGAATCCTCTTCCATCTAGAACCGTACGGAAGAGGATCCCTACCTTCGCATCGGGTCAGTGGTGGTATGGAAGTACGGAAAAATCGGGTGAAAATGAAAACAGCCACAAAATAACCAAAAAATTATAAGCATAAGCTTGAAAGTAATAGTAACTATTTTCATGTATCGCTTTATAAAAAAACAAAGCGTAATATGCATCGCTACTTTCAACACAAACAAAACAGAATTTATTTATAGTACCTACCCTGATGTGTCCACCACTTTTCGATGAAGAATTAGCATCTGGCACGTAAACTACTGTCGGCACGTCGTCTCGTGGCTTTTTCTTCAAATTCGTTTTTTGCTTTGCTATCACCGATTCGAATCTGCAGAAACAAATCCACATTTGTTCCATTTCAATCAGACTTCCCTATCAATCAGTACACTTCATCACCTTGCTAATAATCGCAATACTCAATCAGCTCTCACAATAACGCAGAGTTAGAATAAAACTGAATAAAATACAACGCTGCAGAAATATTTTCTTTTCTTCAAAAAAAAAAAAAAAACAGAAACGCAATCATTTTAAAAGAAGGCGAAAAAATACACTACCAGAAAATTCGATCTGAATTTTACACACATGGAAAAATATTTGAAATTTTATACTCATAAATTTTTGAGAACATATGAGTAGAGCATATGCATTAAGCTTTAGCAGAAACTCAATTTCTTTCATAAATACATTCAAAAAAGTCATAATCTGCTATTGGGTAACTCGCGTTATGAAAGAACCTTTACCAATGAACATAAGAAAAGATTCCCGTAAGCAATTAAGTTCACAGTCAACACCAATTTCTGGCTCATATCTCACCAATTGAATGCATAGCATCACCTGATTAAAGGAACCATTTCAAAAACTTAAATATCTCCTTTCGAACCACCTAATGGCACAAAGTGACCTATTATTAGAGATGCATCAAACAAAGAGTGGAAAACTTACGCCGGGAATTGACTAGCACAAAGTGCACGTCGTACATTTCCCCAACATCCGATCGTAAACGGATTGTATCCCGAACGAAACTTCCCAGTCACCTATAATTTAAAATTTATTAGAAAGTACATCCAGTATCCATATTAAATTTCTTTAAAAAAAATCGACATCCAATAAAACCACAATGTATTTTCCCGTTATTTCAACATATCCCGCGATATAAAATCATGATATAAAATTTCCTTCCCCAATTTCAAAACATTTAAACACAACAATGAAAAACTCTGTGAGCAAACCGGGAAAAACTCGTGACACTTCGCTAACTGGGCTATGTTCCAAACAACAACGCCTTCAGTGGTCATTTCTTCTGCTTAAGTCAGATCAGTATTGATATATTATGGTTTTTTATTAGCAAATATAAGGCGCTTGAAGAACAGATAGCACCAACAGTCACGGTAGTCATATATTACAGACAACAATCTCAGTCAAAAATTGACTAAAACCAGCCAGCTGTAAATAATGTTTACCATGTATTTATTTACAGAAATCATTTCGATATATTAAAAACAAATTAAAAGCCAATTGTTATCCTTGAAGACCACCGATCGGTAAATTTTTCAAAACGCAATCTAAACCACATTTTACACTAATGACATCGTCCAATCCCTGTTGATCGAATCTACTCAAAAAACAACACATCTCCAAAAAAATGTCGATAAACAGCCCAATTTTTCAATCTCATTCCATCAATCACAATATGCAAAAACACTGACGACATAGTCTAATTTCTTAGCAGTTAATGAATGTAAAAAAAACGAAAACAAAAACCTGTTCATTAGTAGTTCTACCTCGTACCACAAGCACAATATGAAATCCGGCCAGACCAACAACCGGTACAGCGAGCAGCATACATAACGCCATTAATACTACTGAACATAAATTTGGTCTTGTTAACAGATCGGATCTAAAATTCATTGAAAATTTCGCGAGAACAATAATGGATAATCGTGGATGATCGACACCGTCAAGAAATAGACTCCAATAAACTTCGCAACTTCAAGATAACATAACTGGACTTTTCCACCTCTCAAATGCACTATAACCAGCTGCTTATTTCCATTTTGTTCCTTACCTGCACTAAAACCTTAGAACCTCTCAAACAGATGAAAAACCTAAATAGTAGATTCGATGCATATGAAGCACCACATACTTTACCCACATATAAGTGATAATTTGTACATTTTTTTATTAGGAAGACAAAATCCCTGCAGGTAATTCATCATTTGGTGAGTTTCGACATTCCTACTAATTTTCCTTATTGCAAAATAGAAAGCTAAATATGCCGACTTGAAACTATATGAAATGAATTCAATATGGCAATTTAAAGCCAATAAAATTGGGAATTTCACGACGGCAAAAAAATTAGTTCAGGCTGACATTTGTCAGAGCCCTTCAGATACCTCTTCCATTACTGCACTGCAACTACCTCATAGAAAAATGCTCTTAGAAAACAAGGTGGTGAGTATTCGAATTGAATGGTGATCGATAAGATAACTTCACAACTTATCAGTGATGTTATCAGCAGCTTTCAGTTATTACTTCCGAACTTCACTGTTGTTTAGTATATTAGAAGAGGTTGGTGCTATAAACTCATCAGAAGAGCACCCATCCACACTTATCGTAACTACATTTTTTTACTTCCACACACTTCACACACGTAACGCAAACAAACTCGAGATGGACCAAATTACACATGTATCTCTATCTTTATCTCTCTCTCTCTCTCTCACACACACACAGAGAAAGGAATTACAACGAGATTTCACCG
Organism: Baylisascaris schroederi; assembly: GCA_006503575.1. Classification (NCBI taxonomy): domain Eukaryota; kingdom Metazoa; phylum Nematoda; class Chromadorea; order Rhabditida; family Ascarididae; genus Baylisascaris; species Baylisascaris schroederi. The sequence goes on along the minus strand of QEWY01000623.1, from coordinate 208,012 downwards.
TAGAACTGAATGGTTGCCCCTATGAACAGTAATTTTCAAATAGGCTAAATTATATATGAAGGAAGCATTCAAGATCCCCCAAATTTTAGGCCTCTGCTTGTGGATGCAAATTCAGCGCCTTGGGCTGCCGAAGGTTCCCAATTTCCGGCCTTCAAAAATAGATTGCATAGCGAGTGCGAGTAGTCGGCACCGTTCATCTCTCTTGGGGTTAATTAGAAATGGTTAGTTGTCACGCACGGCCAATGCTCTTTTTTTTTTCAATTTTTTTTTATCGTTGCTGTAAACCTTTGGTGAACTAGAGAACACCTGTCACTGCAAGAATACTTTCCTTAGTGATGAAATCGACATTTGAGAGAAATGTACAAAAAAATGCAACCATGTAAGCGCTTCCTTTTCTGGACTACCATAGAAAAGAAGAAAAAACGTAGGAAATGAGGCAAGAATAAGAGTACTTCTCGGAGAGAATGAAGAAACTTCTTGTATTTTCAGGCTGTCAAGTACCACAAACAATAATTAAAGCAAGTACCGCAATGACTTCTTTTAAAACAACAATCATCGATGTTGTAGAAATGTAAGTATCAGATTTTTTTTAAAATTAATTTTAACCAGAACAAAATTACGAAAGCACATAATAAATATTCTTTGAAAGTTGTACATCCTTTCAGGAAACAAATAGAGCAAAAGCCTTCATAAACTGATCCGCTAAGCATGAATGAACCCCACTCTAGCATGAAATAAGCGGAAATGGAATCACAGAAGCTAGCGTGATATGAAATCGGCATTCAGTACATCAACAGGTTGCATAAATTCTCCATAAAATATAACGCCGATTTAAGTATTTGAGTCGCAAAACAATGCACTCATATTTCAAGTGATCCGACCGCTCATAAAAATTTGCAAACCTGCTTTAGAAAATATACAAATTTTTTGGCGTATTAAAGCGCCTATCATTTTTCAACAAACCTCTTCAGAACTAACTGATAAAATTAAAATTTGCTACGGACGTCAACAAAAGAACAAAACGTAAATAAGTTATCAGCATTTTTTAGCTTTATATGATATCGCCGATAGTGCGTTTAGCTAGTGGAAACCTGTAAAATTAAATAAAATTTCTTTATAATTATTTAATTACTCTTATTTTCTTCCCTCTTTTCCCGTTTTCCTCATATATAAAATTTTATCCTCCCTTTCTTTTTCTTCTAAATCTATGAAAAAATTAACTGCAGAAATAGACAAGCAGTGCCAAGCAATCGCAGTCTTTTTTATACCATTCTATAGCTGAATCAGCGTTCGTTCCTACAATGCTCTCAGAAAACTATAACGAAAGATTTTTCAGAAATAAAACTGCTCGACTAATAAATCGATGATTTTTTATAACATTTTGAGGGAATTTACACATTGCGGAATATATTTCTTATGATAATAAGCGAGTAAACATTTAAAGTATGATAGTAGCAAATATTTAAAGTCCCCGGAAAAATTTTCCTTAAAGCCAAGGAAGATGCTTCAGGAAATTTAGAGGGAAGTGGCAGACAAGTAACTTGGGGATCCTTGAATCTAGGACATGACAACATACTTACAGGTGAGCAAAATAAAGAAATCGTAAGAAACAACAGTAAAAAAAATTAACCTGTTAAGAATGGTGTACGATAGCGATAAAGAAAATACACAAATCATATGAAGGCTTAAGAAGAAGAGGAATAGGAAAAAATATCGGTAATTGCGTCGGCCAACACAATTGTGCACCCAAGGACAGTGATGGTCAAACGCGTCTATACATCTGAAAATTAAAATATTTATCTAAGTCTTTATAAAAAAATATTCTAAATCAAGGAAAAGAGGGGGAGAAAGAGAAAGAGAAAGAGAAAGAATGGAGCAAAGCAAGGTGCGATGAAGAGTTCAATTAGCTTAGTATAGTCGATTTGGAATAAAATATTTACCACTAATGGGAAATATTTTTGTTATTTCACTTTAAAATTTATTGCAATTGTTGTAAAAGATTTTCACTTCTCATCCTGAATAATTATTGCTTATATGGATTCCATCAACTACCTCAAAAAAGCCGTGAAATTCAAAAGCGGCATCTTCACATCTAACAAAAAAAAAACTTATTAGAAGAGAAGAAAAACAAAGAAATGTAGCCTATCTTCTGCTCTAAAAATTTTGCTAAATGACAATTTCAATAAAATAAAAAATAAAAAATTGGAATAAATTAAGAGAATAAAAGGGAAATAAAACTTCATAATATACCTATTGCAAACAGAACAATGCGATGCACGTGGAGGTCGATAGAATTTACAAGTGACACACCATTTCATCCGCACTGTTATACCATTTATCTCGACATTCTTATATAAAGGTGCACGAAAATCGTCAAACTGTTGTTCTTCGGCAGAGCTTGCTGAAACAAACACCTTTCCGAATATAAGCATCATATAAAATTGAAACGTATAAAAAATGTTGATCCTTTCCTTTTGATTCTCATCCTGGTGAAAACCGGAAGTAGACTGCTGACTAAGGATCACAAGTACGGAATAGTACCGTCTTGAGATGGGTCCTAAATGGTAGAGGTCATTCATAGAGTTATCGTTCCGAATATTTTGCGCATAATTCGAGCTCATGTTTTTTCATGTTGCCAGTTACGGATATAATAATAACACGTCCCTGTATTTTGGTTTTGTTGCAAAACGTTATTAGCTGTTTGGATCATGCTGAGTTTATTAGCGCAATCTTTTATGCGACAGCCGGTTGTCCCGTATTCGCCACGTTTCATTGTGCTGCTCATTGATTTCTTTTTCAATTGCGGCCACTCTATCTCAAACTATTTTCGAATCGCCAAACATCACCATAACATATACTTTCAACTCAGAGTTTCGTAATATTTCAATTCATTTGATAAGTTCCACTGTAAGTGACTTTTACCCCTTCAGCATCATTCCGACTTGATAAAACATCTTTGCAAACCATTGCGACTTGTTGTATGAAATGTTCTACAAGATTGCAAGCTGCAACTTCAACAGGTATGTGATGAGGAATTGGCCCAAGAGATTACTGCTGGAGTTATGTGAGTATGCCTGATTCTGAATTGTGGCACGCTTAAAATATCATACGCATAACGAATGTTTTACGCTAAATAACATAAAGCAAGAAGACTATATACATATAAATATGCTCTATTTATAAGAAACGGATTGATAACAACTTGTGAGTATACCTGATTCTAAAGCGAAAAGTGTAAAGTAAAACAGACCAAGTGGGTGTATACCAGGATCCATAGTTGTCGCCATAAACAGATTCGACATCACAAAGAGGAAGAGGACGGCGTCAACGGCACACATCAGATAGCCCCAATATGAGAATTGCACAACGAGTGCAGGACCCAATAAATAGAAGAAGCATCCGGTACACACAATAATTAGTGACCATGCAACCGTTGCTGGTAACGCTTGAGAGATACTTTTGCAGAGTTTTGACATTGCGACTACCTTTCCGTTTTGACGCTTGCCCCAGCAGCTGAAATAATAAATAAAATATAGCTTCATTAGAATAAAACCGATAACGTCTAACAAAATAGAACACTGATAACATTAGGAAACTTTATCATTTTATTATCACCTGCCTTATCATATACAATAGACAGACCAACTTATTGCACAGAAATGCCCATCATTCATAGTTGCCAGAACGCCATTAAACTTTCTAGAAACATGTTTTAAAGTTCAGCCACTTCAAATATACCAACCCTAGAACATACTGTCCTCTTTCCTCTTACCTCCAGCCTCCACCTAAATAAAAAAATGGGGGCGATCGCGTAGCTTAGAAACGAGGGCAATTCAGTTACATAAAAATTGCCAGTCGCCAGAAAACTCGTTGATTTGATGGTAGAGATGATGAGTGAAAATTTTTCAAGTTGAATAAAATGCTCCGCTTGCCTGTTTGTTGCTGATAGCGTTGCCGAACTCTGGGTCACGATTTCTTTGCATTCAAAGCAGAGTGCAACCGAGATATCACTAGCAGGCACGCATGCGCTAATTCTTTCTGCAGACTAACTCCGGCCTTTCCACATACAAAACCTAAACAACCTCAATACCCAGTAAACCCCGTAGACGAATCTATATCAAAACCCAAGGCCCGATACTGCTGCGTAGTCCTATGAGTGATAGATACTTCTTAGGCTAGAAGAATCGGAAGATGGAGCAGCCGAAAGTAAAGAAACGGATGAAAGTAATCTTACTGCTGAGGGTATTCAACAATATTCTCGACAACTTCTGAGTAAAATTTAAAGCCAACAGTTTGGATGTCAAGCGAGGGTATTAAAGGGTGCTAGAAGAGCTAATACGAGCTATACCTTCGTAAGTTCCCTCATCAAACCATTCAACACCCTAAACTACTAAACAATAATCAAACATGTGCAATAATCTATAACATAACGATACTTGGCGCCTATACATATGCACATCATATATTTGCCTACCTGCCTATTTGTATGATGTGGCACCTCTCCAGGTGAGTTGTTTCGTGAATCAGATGCCTACACTTCAGTGGACTAAATCCAACGGGTGTTGACTTAGTCGTCAAGCCATGAAACTAATTTAAGTCCCCTGCGAATGGGAAGAGGACTAAACATAACCGCATACAAGGTGGATTACCTTCTCTGCGTATGACTTCGATCCTTACCTTCACTTACTGCCAGCCTACTCTCCTCCGTTATGACAGCCTCCGTATAGCAAAGAAGAATATCGGTTATATACGCGCCAAGACTTGCAGTTGCATCTCTCGTGCAACGAACTGCCGTAAAATATTTCAGCTAATGATGTATACATCAAATCTAGTATTAGTATGTCTATATGAATGTGAGATTGCGTCCTCATGCAGCGTTCATCTCTACCGCAGTTTCCTATTTCTCCAGAAGTGCTCAGATTTGCATATTTTTGCATATGTCGATCCAGTGGCCATCTAATTAGTTATTCATAGCATCGAAATTAATGTGCTCATTCATTAAGTAAACTAACTCTGCTTTCACGTAGTGGTTCGCTTGGTGTAAAATACACCTTAGTCAATCATAAAATTTATATGCAAATTTTTGGACCCTTCAGTGCTCATCACTTGTTTCGAAAACAATGCAATAGTGCAAATTATATCCATTAAATTGTGCAAATTTAAGGTTCATGGGTTATGTAAATTTAAGGTTCGTAGCCTCAAATTAAACCTATAGACATATCAATAACCCCGCATTTATATGCGACTCTGTCGTAACGCATGTTATAAATGCAAATTCGCGAGCACCTTTTCCTTTGAATGTTATAAATAATTACATCCTAACAATTAAAAAAAAAAAAAAGTGAATGAATTTAAACAAATAAGTAATACAACAAAAATTCAATCTGTATTTTCTAAGAATCGGTAAAATTCGACCGATTCGGTCTCTTCGTTCATCGCCTATCGTCGTATAATTCGGTCGTCGAGAGATTAGGGAAATAATATCTCCATCTATGCTAACGTTGACATAGACTTAACCAATAGCCTTAAGCAATGTTTGCTAGCGGTCAAAATCTAGCTCTCTCAAACTAGGCAAGCTATGCCCACTTCATGGAGTGCCATTAAGAGTTGAGCATTTACTATAAGTCACCGTTTAACCGGAATTCGTTTCAAGACCCATTTTGCTCATTTCGTATGTTGCAGCGCTCATCAACGAAGAATTTCTACGCTGGAGCTGATAATAATCCATCCAATTGTACTGAAAATGAACAAAATTTTGCTAATTGAACAGATGATATATGAATAGAAATAAGATAATCCAATAGTTTAGAGGCGAAAATAAGTGATATATCCGGCAGATTCTATTGGAGCTGATAATAATCCATCCAATTGTACTGAAAATGAACAAAATTTTGCTAATTGAACAGATGATATATGAATAGAAATAAGATAATCCAATAGTTTAGAGGCGAAAATAAGTGATATATCCGGCAGATTCTATATAAATTCCAGTAAAGTTGGAAGAAGCACAAACTTAGGACAACTTCCAAAATGAAAACGCGGGTGGAGGTGATTATCTCGCCGATGATTGATAGCATGGTAGGGTTAAAGAACATACAATATTCATCGTGATTGGTGAAATGCGCAAATTACTGTCAGCAACAAGTCGTGATTCCATAAGCACCTTCCCCTAGGTAGTGATGAAGCTAAATGACCCGATTCGTTAGGTTGGGTTTCACGCTCAACTTTGGTCACTTGCAAACACTTCACTCTTAAATTTCTTCTGCCTTACAGTCTGTCACGAACTCAGGTGGTGTAAGCGCTGTAAATTGGCTGAGTCCCGACCCACAATCCGCCCACAGTGGTTTCTGTGTGGTCGATGCAAAAGACGACAAAAGACAGTGTTCGATTATATCTACTGATGCTGAAGAAACATATGACCACGTTGACAATGATATAAGAGTGATATGAAGCCAGTGATTATGATATGATATGATATGATACGGAGCCGAAATATTGAACGAACAAAACACTGATAGAATCCCACTGAAGGCATTCCGAACTAAAGTGATTAACTCAGGAAAACGGCGTCTAATTAAAGTTATTTCCGGTCATCCAATTGTGTAGCTGGTACATCGAAGTCATTTAATGAAAGATTCAACTTAACTTATTTCTGTTTATATTCTGCCATCTTATTCCACCGCAGTTTGATGTGTATACAATAAAACCATATAGTTGGAAGAGGCTTAATTTTACCCATGTGTCAGATAAGTCATGTTCAAGAAAACCAAGTTGGGAAGCGACAGGATATAGAAAATGGGTTTTTAGATGCCTTATCCTAGTCCTTTACTCTGCTCTCTTCTGTTACCTGAGGCTATTGAAGTGCAAAAATTTTATGGTAACTGTAGCGGAAGAATGCAATTATATTTACAGTGCACATTTTTATATATTTGCAGTGTACATAATTTAATGCTTGAAGCATTTTCGACACATTGTGTGATTTGCAAGCCATCACTCAGAAAAAAGATACTACCAGTTGACTGGCAACATTGTCAATCAACACCGTCACCGATTGAAGTTGTCAACAATTTCTCTGGGCTTGTTGTGCTGAACACTACAAATCATTTATTGCCAGCTATCAACCTAATAAATTTCAGACATAACCAAATTTAGGGTGTGATACTAATTGACAGTCTTAATAATTAGCATCCCACTGCTAATACGGGTATTTATGGGTGATAATTTCATTATCATTGATCATTTTCTACATAAACACCGAATATTTAGAACAACTATCGCAAAAGCATTCGAAATTTCCGAGTTGCCATTGGTCCATAGCCGACGCATTGGTAATTCAATCCTATAAAATCGATTTTTTTCGATAAATTTCAAAAATATCGCCTTTTTTGCATTTATAACGAATATATGCAAATCAGGATGAGCTGTTGCATCCGCTGGTGAAAAGCTCGAAATACTAAAGCAACTTGATTACTCAAAGAGATTAAATACTATGGATCACTTTCTTTAGAGGCAGTACTTCCGAGCTGGTGGTATGGGCCAGATCAACAAATGTTCGACTGCTGCCCACATCCAGAATAGTAAGTTCGTGGAAAGCCTAAAGAGGCGTTCAATTTATCCGACTCCTGAAAATGGAACACTATATTTGTGGGACTAAATGCAAATTTCACACCAAATAGGCTACTGAAGTGTTAAAAGAAAAAAGAAAACGAAAAAACGATCACTCGAAGATTTCATGAAGTCCAATTTGTTAGCGAAATTTTTGTCTCATATTGAAAAAAAAGAAACCGATGACGGATTGTCTTCAGAATCCTCGTTGAAATGTCGCGTTCATTGAAAATGTCACATTCACCACTCAGTAATTCTGCTGTCATCTTAAATCTCATCCTTAAACTAAACAATAAAAATTCGTTTGCTGCCGTTTAATATCCTCTCAATTTTCTTAAGTAAGCAAATCTTCAAAAACTTTTGAACGATTAGATATGGTCGCCCAATATGATTTCCACTGTTGCGCGTTACGATCACTCTAGGTAACGATATATCATTGCTTAAAAAGCCTCCTAAAAGTGTTGGTAAGACCTATAAATTCATAAGTCACCCCTGATCTATCTATACGGTTTTTGAGCTCAAGGTCAAAGGCATCACCTCACAACGCATTCTTTCGGATTTAATTATATATTTGGAATTAGACTCCTTGGTGCAATTAATGAAACAACACGAAATATCTTCACTCTTAAGGTTCAGTAGAGGTGTTTTTGATTTTCATATCATCAAAAATTTACTGTTTTAATTGGGTTTTTAATGCAACTCGCAATTCATCTTTTATTTTCGCTAAAAAATGTGACACATCGATTAGTATAGGAACGTGTGAAGATGAATTTTTCACTGATCGATTATTGTCATATATGTTGATAATTGATTAATTCTTTTGTTTTATTTACCGTTTATTCATTCATTGATATATCCACAAGTATATTTCCCTGCCTTACGTCATTTGCATATATTTTTCGTGAATCCTAGTTCCCTTGATTTTCATTTAAATAAAAGCTTTACTACTATTACTGCTACTATTATCGTTAATTGTTTTACCATTATTACTATTATTATTGAAGTTAAAACTATTACTATAACTACTCGAAAATTACTACAGCGAATATTTATATGGATAGAGGGTGTTCTAGCGAAGCCAGTGAGATTTTATCTAACTGCCAGCAGAAAGGTTCACTATTTCTCTTTTATGCACCACCTCTATTTTGACAATAAACTTATTGCTTATAAAGAGCAACTTCTTTTACTTTCTTGGTAAGGTAATGGGTGAAATATTCGGGAAAGCGAGATTATCGAAAGCCATCATGGGCAATTTTTTGTCATATCGATGCAAATTTGTTTGCTATTACTGTGTATTTCGACTGTATTATCAAAGGCGAGAAAAGATTTACTAGCAAGATTCGTTGGGGCAAATAGGCATAAATTGGGCACTCCACCAAAAACAATCGTATTGAATCATCACTCCTCATTGCCATTTTCAATTAAATAAAACCTCAAGCTTGCACACATATACACCCATGGTGTAATAGTTAAGTGATACTGTAGTAGTTAAATATTCTCTCCTACATCACCGAAAATATACTGAGAGATGGAGAGATAATATAGGTAACTTGAAAAAAAAGGTGATTTTTGTTGCTACGTGTTGCAAGCACATTTATTTCAATCCTTCTATTTCTGAAGTTCATTTTTCGTTCAACAATTGCAATAATTTCTTCATAATCGATTTAATCCCCTCAAAAATTAGCGTTGAAAAAAAGCAAAAAAAACTCCCATCATGTAATATGACGCATCTGAGAGGTGCTAACATTGATGAGATTACGAACAACCGAAAAGAAACGGGGCAAGCAAGACGATTAACAACTCTGTTAAGAGTAACACGATGTTTGCATTTTACAATAGAAATAAAGACGAGTTTTTTATTACAAAAATAAATAAATAAACATAAAAATATTAGAAAATAGCAAAAATATTCCCATCAATGAAATATCACTTAGCAGTTTAGGTAAAAAAAAGCAGAAAATTANAAAAAAAATTCTTTTATATATTTTCTCAATATTACTCAAAATTTGCAGTTTTATTTATTTTCCATTATAAAAAGATTTATATAAATTTATCGAAAATCTTGCATAAATTTTTATAAAGATAAAAAGCTAAAATAAATGATCAACAATTAAAATATTTCTGCATAAAGCTTAATAGATTCTATCGAAAAGAACTTAAAAGAGCATTGAAGGTGATATTGTGAAATAAGCCCCATCTTTACATGAAAGATTGCTAAGTTGGAATGGTATTTGAGCTTATCAGCCAGATCAGCCTTTTATCTATTATGTATAGAAGTTTGATTCTTAGCTAATTTCTTGTTAATATTTTTTTAGTAATTTTTCCGAAAGTCTATAAATTTGTGAATAAACTTGTAAGTAATTTTTTGGGTAATTTCTATGCGTTTCGCCGCAAAAAAAAACATTATCTGCATAACCTTTAAATAATTGAAGTTGGAAAATTTTCTGCTCAAAGTATATTGAATCATTGATGAGTACTCATGGCAAATGAATCATAGGTGTGCTATAGATAATTCATTTCATTGATGCAATTTAAGGCTTTTTGCGCTAAAAATTTGTCAATTTTATAAATATTTTATAATGCTGAATACTTTATTTCGCTCTTACTATAACCCTTACTCGGTAATTACAACTAATAAGTTTTACTTTAGTTGCATATGCAAAGGTTTTATATGAAAATATATAGTAGGGACCCATTCCAATTGCAAAATGTAGGATTTTTAAAGTGGTAAAGTAGTAAAAAAAATTCATTTACAGTAAGGTATTTTTCAAATATTTTTTACGGTATATTTTACAGTATATTTTATAGGTTATATCGACTTATAATCCCACTTATTTATTGCAGTTACGATAAGACGAAAAAAGAAATAAAGAAAAGAAGATCAACTTACGTTAGCTAAATGAAAAGTGAAGATATTGCAGAATATTGCTAATGAAGTAATAGTTGAGTGAATAGAATGGAAAACGCTGATGCATTATTCAGGGTCATATTTGTTATAACTACGGTATGATAGGAACGCGAAGGTAATTTGCATTTAGAGAGATTATAGTAGTCAATGAATATCCTTCAGCATGCAGAAGATATATTTTTAATGATATGTAAATCGAATAGAAAAATGGATTACAAGTGGGATTGCGATTCGTTGTGGAAATAGAAATTTAGCATCTGAAAAAGAAATAGCAAAGAAGTATTGAGGAAACGCTCTTCAGTAGCTTTCGATAATACAAAAGTAGAGGTGTTATCGAAGCATCGTTGTGAATATGGTTATCACCCTCATAGAGAATTTTTTGATAAGAGGTGATAATATTGCAATTATGTTTGCATCTACATATAAAATGTCGAACATTAAAGCGAGGAATAACGATGAGAGGATGTGGATCGAGCTAACTCAATGAATGCAGCATTTTAGCAATGCTCACTTGATGGTGGTGGTATGTGAGGGGCGAAGAGGCGAGCAACATTTGTGCTGAGCTGTGCTTAAGCGAACAGGCTGCTGCCGAATGGGTTTGTTGACATAGCGGTTGACGTCTTCCGTTACGGAGACACCTCAAACCGGATAGAACACCTTTTATTCGTTGATGAAAATCGTTTTACTTTATTCTCATCAAATGTACACCCCTCAACACTTATGTCTCATTGAGATTGCTCTCTGACGATATGCAAAGATTCGACACTCAACAAGAAGATTGTCTTATAGCACGTAGACGGAGTGTGCTCTCCATTAACTTCATCAAATCTAGTTAAACTTTTTCATTATTTGTCTAGAAAGTAAGGCGGTTTCATCATAAAAGTTACCTGAATTTGTATGAAAAAACGCCTCCAGCGAAATACGACTAAAAGGTTTCCAGGTGATTGCTTTCATCTTTGCGGAACTTTGCCGAATTTTTGCTTAATCGCCATTTTTCGACGATTTAGAAAATAACCTACGAGAACAAGCATTTCAATAAATTAAATTCATATAGGTGCTTAATAATATTTACTAACACAATTTAAAGATAAGTTAATGAAGTTTTCAAATAGAATGGCAANCCCCCCCCCCCCCCCCCCCCCCTCTCCCCCGGCCCGATGGTTGACGTCTATGAAAGCAATGCAAAAGAACATTATTGATCTTTTTTTTGTCAACAAAGATAGGTGCAGTCGGCAAGTTTTTTTTTTTCACAGAGCTATAGATTCAATAATAAATTTGCAAAGGAAATTTTGCAAAATTAGAAGCCGATTCGCTTTCGCATATATATTCAAAAATATTTCTAATTTATTGATGGAATTTTCTTCAAATATCGACATTTTCTGATTTAATGAAAAATATGTTAGAGCATATGTTGGGTCGTCTTTATAACATCGATCTTTTTACGCTTTAAAGAAAGAGGAAATATAAAACTTTTTTTTCATTATTTTCATTCTTCTAACAGTTCGAAAAGGTAACATGGAAAGGTATATAATAGTGACACCTGCAAATAAGATAATATAATGACGAAAGCAAAAAAAAGCTTGAAGAAAAGAGCCGAGACACTCTCAGCTGGTAGTAGACACATTTCATCGAGTAGCACTCACTCGAGGTTAAATAAAAGTTTGCGATTTTTTAGGCCTCTCAAACTTCTGTAATGGTCATTTATATATTAGATTATTGCGAACTCTTGCTTGATAGGAACATTCATGGTCATTTTTAATGACCATTGAAGTTGGCTGTTGCATTTTTAAGCTCTTGAACTCAAAAGTTGTTGCGAACTCAAAATGGGCTTAAAATTTGCTAGAATTGAATCTCATTTCCATTCAATCCGTCCATTTATTTAGCCAATTCACAAAATATTTAGTATTTCAAATCTTGGCTGACTTAAAATATTGCATAAAATATATGAAATATGAATTGATTCATAATTTTTTGCAATTATCGTTAATTCCACCTCAATATTTCGATTAATCTCAACGCTTTATTAATCCCCTAAAAGATTTCATCGGTTTCTTTTGAATATATTTTGAACATCGATAGAAGAAAATTTCTTCATCGAATCACATTACGCAAGCATCCAGTTTTAAAAGCGAGTGTTCTCTTGCATCGCATTTATCTTTATTGCGTTATGCTGCTATACGAAATCCGCACATTCAAATGTGCTTAAACCTGATTTTTCAGCATAAAAAAAGAGTACAACGAAAGAAAAAAAAAAGATATAGATGGAATATATGGGAAATTTGTTGATATAATTTCATAAATTATCATCTCTCATCAATTTCAATGAATATCAAAAAGAAGAGATCATAAATAAGTTCGAGTTTGAATACTTTATTGCATTCTGGTTTCATGCCTATTTCATTGGAACTATTTTTGCAAATTCGAAGTTAAAATGCTATGAAGACAAACGAAAACGAATTTTTCTATCACTATAAACATGTTTCTATTTGCAATCATTTTCGGCGCATTTGTAATTGTCCTTCAAGCATGATTATAATCATAGGAATAGGTGGTGATATTTTTACAGCCTTAATCAACGAAAACATGAGATCACCTTACAGTTATATGCAAGAGTTGGGGATTCCTGTTTTATATATGAAATTTTTGCATAGGTTGTAGATCGAACTAGATTGTTAGATATTGGGTGTTTTTGACGACCAACGAAAACTCCCGCGCAAACGTGGCCGAACCCTTAACCTCTCGCTTGTCACGCCAGTACTGTACCTCTGAACTGATGGCACATTCACAGCACAATGTTTTTTCTTTTCTTTTCTTTTCTTTTTTCTACGATTTGCATCGATATTTCCATAATGTTAAGGAGTTACGCTTTATATTGTATGAACCTTCGACAGGTGCTCTAAGCTTGACGAAGCAATTTGAAAAATCCCAATCTAAAGTAGTGAAATCGAGTTGAAAAGCTTGAAAGAAACGCATGCGAAACGGGCGAACAAATTTCCGGTGTAGATAGCGAAATGAAGAGTCTAACATTAACAAATCGAACTGAATATTTCTTTTCTTTCAAAAGAATATGGGCTCATTCGAATTTTCTGCAAGCCTTAAAAAGTTTGTTTCGATTAACGATTGTTGCTTGCTCAGCGATAAGCTATTTTGGGCTATTCGCGCATGCTTTTGAGAAATCAATTACCCTCTTGACCAAAACTTATGATCTCTTTGATCTAATTTCATTATTATAGGTGTTTTACTGTGCAAATTCCCACTAGTGAGAGGTGCCATAAAATTTACATGTAAATTTTATTCAACCATCGAATTCCGAAAAATGTTTTCTCTATTTCACATTTTCAATACTATTTTAGTTTTAAAATCGTTTACGCGAATAAGCTTGAAGCATTATATAAATTATTTGAAGCTTGGTGCAGTTCATATTTTATTGATTAAAACTGCAAAAAAAGCGCATGCAGTGCTTGCCTCTTTGGATTGCAATATCATTCATATAAAGACATCTACTTCACTTCTGTGGATGATTTATCGCTTATTTGTGGATCATTCAATGGAAATAATGAAAACATTCTGCATTCTTCACGTTTATGTAAATTGCTCATCTGTACACTTCAACTATCGCGCAGGTAACGAATTCATAGGTAACGTGATGATCGATTACAACTCAATCGATTATCCACAAATGATTTAGCATTAATCGCCAATAATGATAACTACGAAGTTCAGATGAAAATGGTCTTGGAACGACGTACTTAATGGTTTGTGTGACGGTTCCACTCTACTCGTTGACTGTTTTGCGATACATCGGCGAAAGTATGTTGCAAATACTTTGTAGACCTGTTTTCATTGTTCAATGAACGAATGATTTTCTGTCAAACATCCATAATTTCAATTGAAACATTGATATACAATTGAAATTCTTTACAGCCGGTTGTCATGAACAGAACGTTGAAAGTGTTGAATATTTCAGCTGTCATCAATCGTAAGGCTTTTAGCAAACAATGTAATAAAACCTTATTGTTTTTCTGTACATTGAGATAATTTTGGCATTCGATAATATCTTCCACGCAAATTATAGTCCTCTATTTAACTGTGATCAGATAAGCATCTCTAATTACTAATTGTTCTTTGAAAATCTCTATAAGGGAACCATTTCGGTTCCTACGTCTGCTGATTGCCCTACCAGCGAAGTTCGGAGAGCCTGGATTTTCACAAATGATTTCATGAAGAAATGCTTGGTGACTTTAATCAGCTTATGTTTAAATGAGTTGTCCACCAAAAACTCGAACTAAAAGTGCATATCTCAAAAAAAAGCTCGAGCTAAAAGTGCCCATATGGTAAAGTTAGCTCGATCCAAGCTCGGACAGTTCATCAGATACTAACGCCTCTCATAGAACCTGGTTTTAAAAAAAAGTTAATAATATTATTGCTTCAACTAGTATCATTTATTGTTTGTTGTAGTTTATAAATGTGTGCATCGACATCAGTGCAAATTTTTTTCACTCTTTGAATAAGAAGAACCCATTCAATGAGCACACCACTCAAGCTATTGCAGTAATTTGTGCAAGAGAGGTGGCTCTTCTTTTTTCTTCTTTTTTTTTTTTTCAATTGCACTACGCGTTGAAATTTAAAGTCACTTGTGAAGCATTTGCACGATACACCTGTATCTCTAATACGTCATCACCTATATTTTCATCAATCGCATCACTCAAACATTCTGCAAAAAGCATATAACAGATTTTTTGCATATAAGGACAAAAAAAAGAGGTGAAAATATTATTGATTGATCATGATTAAGCTAATTAGAGTGTTTCTAATAGAAAAATATGCGATGAAATCACTTCATTAAGGCACTTTTTATGAGGAAAATATCGCGATTCTATTGAAGAAATTAAAATTCCATTCCCTTTCAATGGAAATATCGATAAAAGGAGATTCTTATAGTCATAATTAATCGACTAGCTTCAAAAAATATCAAATTCACTAGGCGAATGTTTTTCATTTTTAGTGGAATTAGAATATTTATGCAAAATTGTCATGAAAAATTTTCATTTATAGTATATTCGTAGTAGGCGAGAAGTTTTTGAGCGAATTTCTTTCGAAGGATGAGATAAAACAAGAGTAGATTTTAGATATCTTTGAGAATTGCATAAATTAGAAGGGTTCCGTTGCTTGAGGTTTAAATATACGTTCAAAAAAATTTGCTTATCTTTAAAAAAAAGGCTAAAGTTTGCTGAAAAACTGAAAAATACTTCTTAGAAAATGCATAAGTATTTAGTGGATTATATGTTCGGAATTACACTGAGAATAGGAATCGTCCCTCTTCATTGCGGAAATTCGATGGCCACTTGTGGTTATGATCGGTTTTTAAGGCCGGTTGTGTTGTCAACGGTGTATGACAGTCTATGAAACCGGTTGTTGCCATCTACGAACCCGCTGTTGTGCATGTTTTGTTGTATTGCAATTCACTGTTGCGCCACTTCAACGCAGTCTTCATCGTACTTCAATATCGCACAGATCAACGCTTTCAAATGACCGAATCAATCGAAACCAATTAGATGGCAAAGCATCTGAAGCATCACTCAGAGAGAAATGAAGAAAACGACTGAGAGAAAGAAAGAACAATCCTTTGGAGCGCAAAAATGATCGTAGTGCTCTGAAAAAAAAAAAGCTGAATTAGCAATTTTGTTTTAGGTAGTTGAAGCTTTTTTCAAGGTAAATTTTCTTTATGAGGGGCTCTTTTACCTCTCATGAAGAAAATCTTTTGAAACGTTACTAAATTTGCAGTCTCTTTCATTTTTCCAAGGTTATATTAGCGACCTCAACTATATTCTTTGATCTTCGCAGGCAGATGACATAATGCAAAAGGCTATAATTCTGCCACACTTGAACCTGTCAACTCGTTTCCTTATAGAAGAGTGCTGTTTCATTCATGTAATGGGATTATTCAATCACGAAACACCATGAAGTGTATTTGCAGAGTTGAAAATTAACCCCACCACCAGCACGAAAATATGATAAGCACATCACAATTTCAGTAATTCTATTTTAAAGATTAAAAAAGAGATTGCGAGGTTGCAAAATTGCAATCTAGATTGCAATTGCAAAATCTTGTAAGATTCTAACGAAATAATTCTATGTTTTTTGAAATTTATTTCACATAAACAATCATAGAAATGCATTGTGAGAATATTGTTTCCGAGTTATAGAAAATTTTTTATTCCACATTTTTCAGTGCATTCAACCTTTGCCAACCATTTTCTTTACTTTTTTTTTTCAATTATAATTTTCTTACCAAAAATAGAAAAACCTTGACATTAAAAAAACCCTCAAAGAAAATTCTACAATAGATAAAAGTGGTTTTCATTGAAAAATCATCTTTCATTATATGAGCGTTATTTACTTCAAATTACTTCATGGGTACATTCTAAGTTTGTAAAAATTATCGGAACTGGTTTATTTTAGTGAGTCTACACTCTAACAAACTGAACCTTCATGAAATGTTGTAAAAAAAGCGGAAGTTACCTATTTCCGGGCAAAAGTTAGTGCAAAAATTGAGACGAATAGGGCAATCATAACTCAATTTTGATAGTCTCGTCGGCGAGCAACATTCCAATTTCACAACCTCCATAGTAGATCATTTAATGATTTGGTTTGTTTATTTTTTGTGTGTGATTAAAATTTTAGCGGATAAAAAAGAAAGAAAATGCAAAAAAAAATCTGTTGAATTGAAAACCGAATTTTTTCAACTTGAATTTGTTATTTCCCATTTTATGCATTAGATTTTTGTTGAAGAAAACACTAATAATAGATAATAATTTGGAGATTTAAATATAAATTCAAAAAAAAAACTAAAATATAAAAATGTAACAATTGATATCGATTTACTTTTCCTACTTTTACTCAAACATTTTCATACACTCAGATATCAATTTAAAATAAGTTCAGCACAAAAAAACCACTACATAGCCAAAATTATGGAAGTAATGGTATATATCATTGTACGAATTATTTATGCTCATGTAACATATTGGATTAATTAGTGTACGCCGTCAACAAATTGTTTTTAAGCTACATGAGGGGAGGATCGACGATGATCGTTGAAGATCGTCGTTGCATAGCGATGATTGATGATCGAATTTGTTGCCGATAACGAAAAGCGGGTTCCAATTGTGCTCTCAACGACCCTTTAGAGACAGACATTGCCTACGGCAATATAGCGCAATCCTATTACCTAATCGTGGCTAACCTTGTGCATATAACCTTGACTATTGAGTAGCATATTAGTGATATTTTCTCAGCAACAAAATTCAATATTGGAGATATATATACCGCATAAAATTATCATATTATGCGATGTGTCAAGCTGATTTCACTTTAATTTACTCAGAATGACGATTGGTAAACTCTTATGCAGTAACTAGACAATCGTTTTTTGAGGAAAAGTGCATGAAGGAAGTCATCAGGAAAGGAGGGAAGGGGGTATGCTGTTGTCCATTGATGATCGGATTTGCGCATGGTTGTTGAATCGTTAGTGCGTATAACCGTAGGCGTGTCGTGGAATTGGGGGTGCAGGCTTTATGAGAGGGCGGTCGATGTGATCGTTGGTTGGTTGCGTATCCCTCTATAGCCGTTTCCCCGTCACACAAAGGTACCCTTCCAGCGACCGGTGTGCCTTTGTCGGCTGCGTTCAAGTTTTCGGCTTTTGTGCTTCCTAAGCGATCAGGTCGCAATTCAGAAGCCCATCTATCGCCATCCCATTCAACTTTCTGCTGATCGAAGAAAGTTAATAGCCGCTTCGTTTTCGACAGCATTCAGTGCTGCTGAAAGCGTCGAAGCTGAAAGCATAGAACGCCTACTGTCTCTTTTTTGTGGTCTTTTAAGGGCGGAATTAAGTGCAATTCTTCTGCTACGTTTTTCTTTCTTCTCAACAAGGTGACTGTCATCGGTGAATTCGTCAAGTTGTCTTATATTCGCCCTGTGCTTGAAAAGGCATTCACTAAATTCCATCAATAGCTACAATCACCTGTTAGCCAATTGCAACAAGGTGACTTAGGTAAATTTGCCGTATTTGCCGGAGAAGAGAAAGTGTTTTGTGTCCTTGAAGGAGTATTCGTCATCGTTGTGAACGTTTTGTTGGCTTACGACGACGTTCAACGCCATTGCCGACAGATTGCTTTGCGTCGATCATTGCACGCCCACCTTCTTCTCGTTTTGCTGCAACTAAAAACGACGTAATAGGCAACACTTGAAGCGTAGGTCGCCATCGAAACAGTTTCTTAGACGCTGTGCTGTCCATCATAACAGCGTCAGCCAGAATCCCAATTTCACGCTAGAATCTTAGCGTAACGATCGTTCAGCGAGTCTAATCGGTCGTCATAAATCGTATCTAATCATCGATCTCGAATAGTTTTGCTCAAACCCACAATATCCACATCATCTGCCACGATGACATTCAAAATCTGCAACGATCTATTAGCTGTACTTTTACTCTCAATATTACCTGTTCTATTATGTGATGGTGCTATTTTATCGAATAACAGTAAAGTACCAGAAATCCCGGGTATGGAAGTGATGGCATCTGATAAATACCCACATTTCGGTATCGTTGAACGTGTCTCGAGAACTAAATGGCATAGACATCGACGACAGGTGATTGCTGGACCGATCTACGAATGGCAAACCTATGAGATACCATATACAATATGGGGAGGGGATTGTGAGTTTTATTCATCTATTTTTTAATCTTTGATCATCTCGTCATCGAGTTCAATTCACTAGCGAATATTACCTTTCGGTGTGAAATTGAATTTTCTTTCCGTCTATTCTAGAAATTTCTATCAGCTTGCATTCATTGTTCATCATCTTCTTTACGCATATTTTCAACTAACCTCATCTAACAATGTTTCTATCTCCTCTTCTCGTTTTCACCTCTCTTTTAATCGAAACCACAAATATTAGGTCATTATATTCGAATGTTCTAATGAATATTCCTCGAAATTTAATCCGACTTTATTTGGCATATTCAGTGTGAGTATTTCTCCATTCTTTTCCATAATATTTTTCATATACGGTCGAACATTACAAAAATCAATAACTAATATAGACTGCAAACCCGTTGTGAATGCGAGTGTTTCATAGTACAGTCGTTCGTGGTCGTACTTTATATTTCTCTCCTTTTATTTATTATTTCACTCTTTAGCATAGATTTGTAAATATTAAGAGAATAGAATAGAAAAGTATGAAACAACATAATCATCTCTAAGATTGATTGCAGATTCGTATATGGAAATTGACTACGTATAGTTTCGAATGAATTGAAATTAAAATATGGTTTTGAATAAAAAGAAATTTAAGTATGATTTTGAAAGAAATGAAATATAAGGCGATCAAAACATTTGTGAATCTTTAAGTTGATTTCCTCCATCGTCTTCATGATAACAGCTGAAATTCCAGCAGTTATTTATAGCGATAACCTTATTAGAATCTACAACATTAGTATATCTTAATATAAATCAAAAAGCGATCATTGAAATCTTTGAAATTTTTACGAAATAAACGTAACAATTTTGATAAACGATTTCATTAATGTTTTATTCTTTATCAATTATTTATTGATTATTAGATTATTGTAAGTTGTTTTTGCGAAAACCTCATGATTAATTAGAGATAACTGCATAATATTGAAAGGACGATGAGACTTGTTGCTGCTCATGCTTTATGCCTAATGCGTTCAAGTTGGTTCCACTTTCGATGCGCATATTCCTTTATTCGCCTAAGTAAGACCCTATGCGAAGGTAGAGTCTCGTGAAAATTGTTTGCGAAAGTTATGCGAAATTAAACATTTCATCGATAAAAATATTATTCATTTACTTTAAACTCGCGATTTAGTTGTCACAATTCGATAAATCTCAACCGCTTTGCTCTAAACTCTTAGCAATTAGCCATCTCTTTCGTTCTCATTTATCTTATTATCGTATGCAGTGGTGCAAGTAGCACTGAAATTTTCTCATGTGACAGTCACCATCGGTACGTGTCAAATTACTCTCGCGCAAACATTCATCACTCGCCTATCATAAGCCACAAATGGTACGTGACGTTCGCGTATTTTAGAGAGCAAATTTGCACTTTTGGATATATTTTCTTCAACAATTTCTAACGCAAACACATATATTGCGATGGTTCCATATGCGAATACTGCTAAATTCGCCTATCTCGTTAGTGCGAAGGTTTCTATTCGTATGCGAATTTGGCAGTTTTGTAAGTAGCTGATTTCGCATGAGACTTTATCCTCCTTTTCTAGAGTTATATTTTTGCTAACGAGATTTGCTTATATGAATTCGATTTATGTTTGCATATTGAAGATTTAATGCCGCTACGATGTACTGCATGTTAGAAACTCTTCAAAAACCATTCACGATGCTCGATTTTAAAAGACATGACAATTTTTCGAAGCTTTTATTGTAACACTTTTGCAATCATTTCTCCATATTTGTTGTTTCATTTGTTTTTGCTGTATTTATATAAGTTCTCAAAAACCACCCAAGTAGGAATGAATTTACCTGCTTCGATTAGTATTCTTATTTGCAATGGAAATTACTTCGACTTCATTTCCATAGATGTTTCAATATTCCTCGTAAAATGCACACTTTCATGAGAAACAAGTGGGACCGTGAAAAGAGTTGTCAACATCTGCATAAGTATTTTCTTCAACTGACTATTCTCAATAATAAAAGGCTGGTTAATCGATGTCACCTATCCTGTGTGCTATCAGTCTACGGTAGATATTTTGGCCATCACAATCATAGCTCTACGTTTAGTGATTCTATCTTTGAAATTACAGCATAGATAGCCAAATAATCTATAGGAAAACGTATACCTGCTGCCGCCATGATTGTTTTTGCAAAGGTAAAATTGCAAAAAGTTCGTAATAAGTGAAGTATGCTTCGACGAAAGTGATACGTACGAGGAGATAGGCGTTTTTATATTTCTTTTTATTAAATTAACGAGCTTCATAGATCACAAAAAAAAACAAATTAAATACGCAGTAATGCACTCATATATTAAATAACTAAACCACTTGCGCATATACGCTCTGAAAGATTCGCGGTTCTATTCGCCACTTAACTAGCGCATAATAAGAATACAGCTGCTGTGAAATACTTGAAAAATTTTTTTCCACTCATAAGCGACCACAACTCAGGAAAGCTTTGAAGCTCAGCTTAGACATTGATATATAGAAGGTCAGTCTAGGTGCACATTACAACCCTCGAATTTCAGAGCTCTAGCTTCCCGGATTCCCCCATTAAAACTGCCTAATAAATTTGGCAGATATTCAATTACAAACTTGGCAGACATTCAACTATTCTTACCTATACGCACATGCACACACAGACGCATACATTCGTAAGCACAAATAAGTCGTAGTCATAAAGCGTTTAGTGAATGTAAAGTTGAAAAAGCGATAATATTTTCCTCGACGAGGGAAATATGCTGTCATCAGAAGACAGCAATCAATAGGGCAATTACTTTAGTTAGAAACTTTGCCTATACTCGCCTAATAAACCGGTTTTGATTGGAATTTTTGGCACAACGAAATGAAAATTTGAGGAAAAAAAGTGTCTCCATCGACTTTAAGCGAGGTCAGCACTTCTGTTCTCATTCGATGAATGCATACCGCATTGAAAATGAAATCAGTGGAAAAAACTTTCTCTCTGAATTAACATTAAAATATGGTAATGTGTTCTTTTTTGTCCTTTTTGGCACAACACTTTAGACATCATACAGCAGTTTATTTTCTGTTTTCTTAGTTCGACTTCTTTTAGGGAATTCCAAAAAATGTTGACTGTTTTCGGCGACACTCTTTCAATGCGAGAACGGTGGGAAAAAAACGGTGCTTCACTGATAAACAAGCTTCGACAATAACATTGAACGGTGGGTCGATAGGAATTTGGAAATGCGGACGGTGGAGAAGTAAAAAACATGAATGAAATTGGATTCTAGAGGAATATGGTACCAAAGCGCTCCAACTGTAGCTCTCCAAGAGCGTGATCCGAAATTATACAATCTAGCACCGAGTTAGATTCTTTCGGTGTTGTGCTTGCCTATCAAATCATATGAAATCGCATAATACATCTCGTTTTTGTTGTTTTTTCACCTATGACTGCACATTTTTTCGGGAATCTCATCCATCTCAGCTTCACCACTTTAGAAAACTGAGAGTAGTATTAACCCACTACCTTAGACCCCTCTCCCCCCTTCACCTGCCTCCTCGCTTATCAACGAATATAGATAAATTCTTGTTATCAGTACCAAAATTCAATCCATATTTCTTCTGTACTATCACGGCGATCGTGTGAAGCTGTTATTTTAATTTGAATCTTTTCGTATTTTTCTATAATATCTTCAATTAGATGTAAGTCAATGAATGTTTGTTTTTCATTGTTTTTCGAAAATCTCTTTCAAGTTAACATCTGTCTTATTTATTTGCAGACAAAGTTTTGAGCAACATCGGTTTTTTTTTGCATTTTTCGAATCGACTTTCACCCCGAAAATATAAAATGTAATGTTTGAGAAACAACTTATTCGCCAATCCAAAAAAGTTAAGCTTATCAATACATCACTTTCCGATGCTCTCAACTTGGCATCATTTTTGATTTACATTGCAAATTTGCACATTTACATTTATGTGGCTTATTATAGCAACATCGACTCCTTGCCATTCTATGTGTGTACGCAGATGTTGCTCTGCGAGGATATGCATACTGGTTTTCTGACTATCGTTTAGTGTTTTCTTAGCAATCGTTGAAATGGGAGATATAAAATTTGACGCATATAGTCTACCTATTAAGAAGCCTTTATTCATCGGCTTTCAAAATGTTAAGGTACAGAATCCAACAATTTCGTTAATGCCCGATTCCGAATACGTTTCTATTAAAGGAAAGGTATGAAAATTTCAAAATTGACTGAAATATGAAAACTTTACTGCTGAACTTTCTTTTTTTATCGAGTTCACTATGGAAGACGTTAGATGAGTAAAACTAGAAAAGCGCATATTGTGCTATTCCTGCGTCAAGTTTTTCATTCGTTTGCAACATAATCGAGGTTGACGTCCATATGAAATCGTCTCACTTTATATTGTGCATAGATCAGTAAGCAGTGTTATTGGTTTGACGATGTGAAGCATAAAATATGTTGAAAATTTACATTAGAACCGAAGATATGAGGGAAAGCTAAGAGCGTCTAGAAATTCAAACTTGTGAATGCTACACAAAATCATTGAGCTTTTTTTTGGTGGCGAATTAGTAAGTGGTCAAACACAATCGGCACATTTTTAGAATATTATGAGCATAAATGCAGCTGTGATGCCTTCAGCGTATATTACCTATGCAAAAAACCTATCATTATTAATGACTTTTCAGCGATGAACACAACATTTTCTATTTCTAATGATTGCAATAGTGCATAAAATCTGCTTCATTTTTCGATTTGATTAATCACTTCTGAAATAGCCAGGCGCAATTCGGATTGGCTATGATATTTGTTTATTCAAATTTATTTTTATGCAAATTAAATGCGGATGTATATCCATCCTTAACTATCACACAGACAGATAGATAGAGAGACAATCGCACAACTATGTACAATCTGCGTTGATATAATAGATTTAAGTTTCAAAAGTGCCTAATAAAAATTAGGTAAAAGTGTATTATCGTTTTAAGTGAAGCGATCATTCATAAAAACATCCAGCAAAGAGCTCATCTTTGCTAGGGCATTAGTCACGAAACGAGATCCCACTAATTTAAATGTTGCTCGACCGGTTATGAAGCAAATGCATATTTTTAGACGAATTAAAGCCTCTGTAATTTCTTATATAGGCCTCTATAAAGATGTCCATTTTTGCGTATAAGAACGTTTGGTACTCTTATTGGAGCCTTTCATGTATTTCGAAGAAAAAGCAACTTCACGTTGTAAAGCTTCTATTGAAAAACTTCCGCAAGTCATTGAGAAGGAGAGGAAGTGAAATCGTGAAGGCTTCTCATGTTGATAAGACATCATTTAATTCTCAGTTTTTCTATTTTTTAGTTTTTTTTTGAATTTTTGAATTTTTTCTTCGAATTTTGAATTTTTTTTTCGAATTTTCGAAAATTTTCATTCTCAAATTTTCATTTTAAAAAATTCGAAAAAATTTTCGAATTTTCATTTGAAAATGAAAAATGCAATCAATCCACATTGGAAACGTACCAAAATTTCTGACGCATCTTTCACTCAACAACGCACAATGAACAAAGCGGCGAGCATGAAATTGCCTACTTTTTGAGGTCATCTATTTCGAGAGGATTTATCGGTATTTAACTAGTGAAAGTGATGAAAACTTTTTTTCGGAATATTATTGATGTTTTTAATAGGTATTCCCTCTTATTCGAAGTTAACTGTTAGGCCGTCGATGAAACTGGAAGAAGGAATTTAGTGTTAGAGTGGCTACTTTCATAACAGTTTATTGCAATTAAACCGGTCAGGTGATTGGATGAACAACCGGTACAACCGGAAAAGTAAGGCTGAAGGATTGTCATGTTGTGTGCTTTTTGCATATTTCCTCTTCCACCGATTGCTTAATATTCAAATTTGAGGCATTCTTCGATTGTCCTCTAATTGCATAGAGATTCTAAATAAGATTCAGAGGCTATAAAATATGAAAGTAAAATAAAATTGGAGAGCACAATTTCTTCGATATTTATTGTTGCAGATAATTTTCAAAACCTAATTCGAAGGGGAATTCGCATGTGGGAAGAGGCGACATGTCTACGTTTCCGTGAAAACACTCAAGCAAGGGATGCCATCAGGTATAGGCTTTAATTATTACACTAATTGAGCTGTATTTCCTATTTTTTATATCATAGTTTCAGAGTTTTATTCAAGAATTTTTCGAATCATAATCATTTCAATAGCGGTGCTTCTTAAAGATTTGGAAGAAATGTGCAATCACAAACATATACAAATTAAGGTTAATTGAATAGTGCTGTCTTGTTACCTAATATGTGTTGTTACCTAATTTTGTAATATAATGGTACTTTCGGCTGCCCAGAAAGTAAAGGTGGATAGCTGCACATTGACCGATGAATAGTAATAGTCATCTGTAGACGATTTTCAACGAGAAAATGAGCTTGCTTATGTATTATTATTAAACATGTTGGCCTAATGAGCATAATATTTACTCGGCAATGCGTTTACCTAATCCCATTTGATTGCAATCGAATTCATTGTTAATTATAAGCGAATGTTTCTTGCAGGTATGTACTCGAGAGAGGTGATAGTTGTTTTACTGAATTTATAGGACGTAATGGTGGATATCAAGACATAATTATCGGCAGTGAATGTGCAGAGGTAATAGTGGAATTGCAGTTGTTAGTAAGCCATCTAAAACCATACCCACCGATTCATACGTAAAACGCATAAAATCGATGATATTTTTGGCGCATGGATTAACGCTGCAAATGTTGGCATAGCAGCACTAATTGCTTCCTCTATTTTCAAATTTTTCAATTGCAAATTTTTCTATATTCGACCCCATTTCTGTATTATTTTCTTTGTTTATTTTTTAGTGTTCTCTTGTGAAACTCGTTTTCACATCGTTGCTCATTTACTATCATATTTTCTACTCAGATTGTCTTATAGTTTCAAACCGGAAATTACTGCAAAAATATTTCTATAATTTTGATGATAGTAATATTCATCATAAATCATTTGCAAGAGCTATGTAATTTTATTTTTTATTTGTTGTAAATATATTGAGGAATTGTGTAATTGCTGATATTAATTGCGATATTTTTTCTCTTAATTTGGCTATACTTTTTAATAAATTGGCTATTAGAAAGAAATAAAAGCAAGCAATACGATTATGAGTGGATCTTTTATGAATGAATAGTTGAATTCGAAAACGAGTGAGGCAACTTTCAAGTACCCCCGATCGCATTAAACCTTTTGTCACCGATATTTGCACACCTTTCAAATCGACACGTTTCATCCGATTTTCTATGCATATCAATTTCGACTTTTTTTTGTTGGAAGAGCGATTCAGAAACGTTCGTTTATGCGTTTCAATATTGAATAAAATCCAAATGAGTTCAATTAAATGCTGGTATATTCATTTCATCGAGTAGTATTATTGCTTTCCCCCATTGTTTTCTTCATACCACTTTCTGA
The DNA here is from genome assembly GCA_006503575.1 of Baylisascaris schroederi. Classification (NCBI taxonomy): domain Eukaryota; kingdom Metazoa; phylum Nematoda; class Chromadorea; order Rhabditida; family Ascarididae; genus Baylisascaris; species Baylisascaris schroederi. The sequence continues at coordinate 181,299 of QEWY01000623.1, read as the reverse complement.
GGGTATCTTGGTCTCGAATCTATGTGTTGATGCCTCGTTACCTCTATCATGTATGAGCCCGCCCGAAACGTCCATATTTAGCTGCAGTGCTGGATACAGACTGATGTAAAGTGTGTAAGTGTGCACCCGCCTATATGTAAGTGTTGGTTTGCTTCTGTGTTTGTATGCATACGGGTTTGCGTTGTTTGTTTCGACGGGTGGTTTATAAGTGTTTATGTGTGTGTGTGTGATATTTGCACATGTTTTCTATATTGTTAGAAAGCCGATTGCGTTTTCCGCACTGCAATCGTTGTTTCGATTCATCGTATAGAGTATTCAAGTATATTAGAGCAATGGGCACGATACGTGCTTTTTGCACTTTTTTGATGGATCGATTAAGCTGCATAAATAATGAGCTAATGACCGAATTTGTGTGATGGTCGAGGTGATTTTTTTATGGCTGATAGTGCTCCATTTTGACTCCGATAGACTGACTCGATATGTGCTAGATGAAACTATTGTATCGCATACATCTTATGCAGCAAATTTCATAAGTCTAGGAGGCCGAATGGTTCCGAATTTGTAACTAATAGTCAGTCAGACAGACAGACAGACACGCACATAGACGCATAGACATGATATTAGTGCGTTTTGGAATGGTTTTTAACTAATGGAAGCGTTTTCAACGTTATCTGTTTAAATATTCTGAGCGATGCACAATTTGAAACATTTGGTTGCTGATTTTTAATTCTGTAGTATTTCATTGCTACAGTTTATTTTATTTCTTCATCAATGGTGCTTAGTGTTGTGATAGTATACGATCATAAATGTAGGTACCGCAGTTGCCTTATGGCTAACTCCCGCTTGCTGACAGCCGTGTACCTTTTGCTGACAGCCGTGTGCATTTTTTTTTCTCAACCCGAAATCATTATTTTATCGAATCATAATAAATGCGCTAAAAGTTGTTTTTTTTCTATAATAATACCTCAAGTAATATTGCAGTGAAAGTATCGAAGAATCGAATAAGTGTTGAGAAAATTTTCACCTTTGTGATACGTAATGACCAATAATATTATAACTCATCAGATTCTTGATGATTTTAAACATATTTATTGCGGTTTGAAGAAGTTTTATGAAAAAATTTTTCTATTTTATTAAAATTTTCATCATTAAAAGAGCTATTCATTGAAAGATAATATTAATAAATTAAAATTACAAAGTGCTAATAGTGTTGCATCAGTGTCATATCGATAAACCTCTGTTTCTTCCCCTCTTTCCCTCCCTCTCTCCCCCCCTCTCTCCCTCCCTCTCTCTCCCTCCCCCTCCCTCTCTCTCCCTCCCTCTCTCGCTCCCCCTCTCTCCTTCCTTTCTCCCTCCCTCTCTCTCTCCCTCTCTCCCTCTCTTTCTGGTACTTGCCAGTGTTATGGTTTCGTTCATACGTGATTGCTGTCTTTTCGTTTGGCCATATAATTGCATGCTCAGCAAACATTCGCGGATTCGGTAGCATAAGCGGTTGCAAGACAGCTGAATTTGAATAATCAATTACAGTTCATACGATCGTTTCCTTTCCATGATCTATGCCTAAGGTGACAGTATTTGCATATTTGATCGAAATTCACGTTGTTCTACTGCTAAGGTAACTGAATAGAACGGAAAATCCATATTTATAGAGGCCTGTGTCATTTCCAGTAATTTCTAAATAGTATATAGTTGTTATCGAATGGTTAGGTTTTCCAATTTGTTTCTTATATGGCTAAACGATACGATGAATGAGGTGTATTGAAGTGTTTTGCTTCAAGATGGGCCATTAAAGCGGATAATGCAAGTTGATGACTGAATAATATCTGACTGTAATATCTGACTGAATATCTGACTGTAGACTCGATTTTAAAGATATATCTTTAGAAATGTAAACAAAATCGTAAATATGTGAATTGTTGAGTGTGCCTTTGATTCGAATTTCTCTTGACACATTATCCTCCAACAATATAAGTGTTTATTCGTTCATCGTTTTTTTCATTCTCGGTTGATGTGCAAAGAGATACGACACATAATAAAAAGTTGATCATAAAGAGGTAAATAGATATCAACAGTTAGATACCATCTGTAGAGCATCAGTATAGTTGGCACGATATGTTTTTGCATTCTTCTCGTATTAACAAGTGTTTCCTTTAATTTTCGGATAAATAGTAAAGTCTAGGGAATATTATTTCTATATTTTTATTGATTCGACCACTCGTAGGAATAGCCTACAGAAGAACCGACATTTCATTGCCCGATCGGTGAAAAATGGAGTTCAGCTTGGCATAAAATGCATGCAGATTTCATACCACTTTCATCACCTCTCGGAATTTAGTTATTTTCTCCTTTTCTTTTTTTTTGAAGTTACCTGCTATATTCATGGATAGCTTGTCAAAAAAGTGAAGAAAAAAAACGTTCGATTGAGAGTTAATTCAATATGCAAATAAACGTTGAAATGGATGCTGACCTGAATGGATTTAGAAATTGTTTTAGATATGCCTATAAATTGATGCAGCTATCGAAAAACTTTTGCATTTTGTGATCCAAAAAAAACTTGCAAAAAGTTCTTGCAAAATCTGGAAAATATAAAGATAAGTAATAATTTTTACTGAATTAAAATCATCTTATAAAAGAAAATAGTAAATATTGATGTGTGTAGAAATGAAATTTGCCAAAAGCAATTTGTTCATAGTTGTGAACAAATATGACGATATGATCTTTGATTTTATTTGCATCAAATGAAAGTGCAATTTGAGCGATAGATAATCGAACAATATGTTCTTTTATTCTATGAAATTTGCCACTTTTATTACCTAAGCACTCAATGCTTACCTGTAAGAAATTAAACTTTGCCAAGCTATTTTTATTGCTTTCTGTAGAATGAAAAAATAATTTTCAAGTATATTTAGCAATGAATTTAAATGTAAACGCTTGCGCTTTATTTGCCCAGAATAGTGAAGTTTTATTTGTACAAATTTACCTAAATGCTCAAATTTCATCGTTAAGCGGTAAAATTATTCAAGAATAATTTTGTCTAAGAAGCATTTAAAAAATTCTGGAAAATGCTCGTTAGCTTTAATTTAGGCTCATTGAAGCGAGCAACAAGATAGGTAGGTCAATGATGAATAATGCTTCATTCATTGAAGATATCAAGTCGGCGAGCACCATATGATTATGGATCATTGATGCACTATCATGCAGTTGCACATGCCGTAAAGGTTTCTGATTTTACGATTGTACCAAAGGAATTGAAATATGTAACGACGATGGGTACTGAGCGGATGGCATTCTTGGATGCGAAAGTCATAAACGACATCTACTGTCCAAGTAAGAATAGTTTTTACTCTTTATTCCCAACGATTCCTAGTTTCCATTCCCGGGAAGAGATCGTGTGAGATTAGAAGAATCCTTCTGTTTCAACTAATCCTCTTAACCGATTGTCCATCGATTGGTCAACTGGTCATCTTTGGGTGGTCATTTAAATTGCATGCGATTTTGACACTTAATGATCGTGTGAAACGTGCGAACTACTCTTAGAACGAATCGTTTGTGGATTGCAAACGAATTCTGTAGTTCAGATTAACTACTATATATTATTTAACAATTTTTTGAAGAATTTTGCGAGTAGTTAATTCAGTTTTCAAGTTACTGAACGTCATATTAGCCAGTATGCTCAGCAGCTATTTATTGTATTTCTTAGTTTTTCAAAGGTAATATGCAGTTAACCAGTGCCATTAAATTGCATATTTCTTCTATTTGCAATCATTATTGCAAAAGTCGTTAAGCATTTAAATGGCCAATTTTGACCAAGTGGCAAATGTTTTATCGAATTATTGCTAGATGTGTGTTATGGACGTCAACGATTGCGTTGTCATGCTGGTGGATATCCGGATCCGAATAATTGCAATGTTTGCCGTTGTCCAGAGGGACTTGCTGGTACAGATTGCACAATTCTACAGCCATCAAGTACGTTCAGTGATAACTTTAAAGTTTTGATTGCATTGACCATTGCAGAGGCGAATTCCGATATTTTATCATTGAATAGAATAGGCGTATGAAAGTGCTCACTTTTAAGTGGTAATATCATCCTCATTGATGCTTTATGAGTAAGTATATCGAATATTGTCGTTCAGTGAGAAACCTGTTTTCACGCATTTAAAGAGTATTGTTGTGCATAAGAAGATAATATTTAGTGTAGAAGATGATCTCAAAATTAAGCGATTATGACGAGCAATCCTCGAGGCTGCAATTGAATATAAACGGGAAAATTTTACAGGGTGGAGTGAGGGAGAAAATATTTTATATCTATTAGTTTTTAATGAATTATATATATATATATATTGAAAACAGTATCAACGCATTAGGCATCTGAATATTTGTGGAACGATCCGAATATTTGAAATATTGAAGTTTTGCTCACTATGAATTTAATAAGTACATATTAATAAGATGTTAAGCACAAATATTCTCATTCAAGCATGTGGATCGGAGCTTATGGCAATAGATCAATGGCAAACACTATTAAGCCCATCAGGAAAGAATGTCAATTGCTATTGGAGGATATCGGTGAGTATATGCTCTCAATAATTGATCTATCAAATCGTAGTTCAAATATTAGCCGTTTTAGATAAACGAAATAATTGAAATTGCTTCAAGAATATGGCGATTATAATAATTATGACGTCATTTTTGAAAATTATTAAAATTTTTAAAAATCTGAAATGAAAAGTTCGCTGTAATTGAATATAAATTCAAAAAATCGATTTTATATGTACTTTGAAATAAATGGAAAAAAAATTATCAAAAAAATTGAAAGTTCCTCGCCTTTATTGATGTCTATTCATAGCATTCAATCCACTGTGTTACCATTTATAGAAGTGAATATTAAAGCAATTCTTTGATTTTCTTGTAATAAAGCGCATATGAATAGGTTGCATTGAATAGGAAACTGGTTGCAATCGTTTACAATTCAATTGGGAACAACCCCCCGGAAAGAGGATTAATGACCATAGGAAACATGTTGAAATCATAGTAATAGGAAGCATTGCGCAGTACGATGACTAACTATCACCTTGCGACACCGTAAACTTACCAAGAGGCACAGTCGAAGGATGGTCTTCAGACTGGGAGGAAGCGGTAGGAGGGACGATCGAAGGAGTGCGTTGTTCGTGACAATCGAAGTTGAGGGTTCCACAAGAGAGAAAAGTGAAGTGGTTACTGATTGAATGTGATGAAAATTCAGATATAACGATTTTTTCTTCCAACATATATGAATGTTAGCTTTATATGATGTTCACTATTCTTTTCACCAATGAGAAGCGTTGCTGAGGTAAGCAAATGAAAATGAACAGATGGGGAAGAGGTAGAAGGGAACAAGCGCGTTTGCATTCTCACCTGAGAAGCTAGTTTCGGGGGGGGAGGGGGGGAGGGAATGCGAAAGTGCATCTCTCATCAGGATTGCCTATCGAATGATGCCACATTTCTCCATGAGGCAATTTGTGATTTTATTATTGACAGCCTCAAAATTATCGGTTTTTATTTGCAGCTGCTGTTATCGTCCAAAGGAGGATACAGTTTCGGATGGTAATCAAGTGTTTGTGATTTATCATCCAAATGGTCGATCGGCTAGATTCACGCTGCGTTATATCCGCGAATTGTGAACGATTCGTTGAGGTGGTTCAACTATCGAAAGCCATTCTCATTCATTTCCCTTTGATGGAATAAGCCTATAGAGGTGCATTTAATGAACAGTGCCTTCTACAGTTGCATGATTCAGGGAACATATCTGTCCATAATATTATAAGAAATGGCCACTTATAGCACTTATTTCACTTTAAAATCTCTGAGAAAGTTAGCTGGCTGTTTTGATCGTGAAAACTGTTTTAATCTTTTATTGACGAATACTCGACAACGATAAATTTTTACACTCTCAAAAGTTGCCTGAAGGAAACTTTTATATGGACAACTGAAGGAGGGTTTATATAACTTTGGTTCGACTTTTCGTTTCCGGTAAAGCCCGATCACTGTAGGTCATCTAGACTTCATCAGAACAATGCAGGGAAATTCTGATTAATGAGAAAACGCAGCGTCATATGATCGGTTATTTCCGGTTTGCCGTTAGTTGACCCATTCCTAACCGACTCGACCGTAAGACCCTAACTGAAATAACATAGCATTTCCAGAGATGATTTCCGGAGGTCAACCAAAAAACGATCTGATAGGCTTTCCTGAACGAGGGATCAATAATTTTAAGGACTTCCGGTGCGGTGTATATCCCGTAATATGCACATGTTCGCTTTGTTGTTGTTGTTTTTTTGTTTAAATGATTGGCATTCGTGAATTTTCCGGTGGATTTCTGTTTGCATTGTTTTACCCGATGTAAGAAATCCGATTCACTTCAACCGATGTTTTCATACTGTGCTCTTACATATTGCCTCTATCACTGCACCTAATCTGCCTACGTCTATCGGGTTGTTTTTTGTTGTGATTGAAGAAAAAATTTTGAATTGAAAATTTTTGAAAACAGTAAAAAAATTTATTTGCATAATGAATATTTCTTACTTGAAAAATTCAACTTTTTCATAAATTTCTTATGTGTATAAACATAGTTGATGAATTTCTTAGTGATTGCGCACTATTGATAGATGTTTATCGAATTGAAATAAACATTTGCGTTAGTGACTGTAATGCATTTAGTGCAAAGCAATAATCGTTATGGAATCGATCTTCTTTTTTTCTAAACAATTTTTATTGTCGTTCGTTTTTTAAAGATATTAAAATCTTCGCTTAGCTTTTCTAATTTATAAAATTGGAAGAAGGTTTGGCATAGTATTGAATCTTACAGGAATGATCCTTCAACGTTAAAATTCGCATCCGACGAATTGATGCATCAGACGCTCCTTCGAATTCCTTTGCTAGATTTCATTATTGTGAATTTAATCATCTGCTGTTATCAGTAATTCGGATCGAACATCTCTAAGTAGTTCTGAAACCCAATTGCAAATTACAACATTTTGTGCTAGTTGGTTGCATTATCGTTTATGTACGTATAAAAGCGAAAAATACTGACTGTTTGTAGTTTTCTTAGCAGTACTCTTGTATAGCAGAAATGTGGGTACCCTATTTAAGCTAAGACATTTTTTGCCAAAACTATATATGCAAGCAGGAAAGCTTTTGCAAGTTAGTAGAAATTTATATGAATCGTTTCCCACCAGTATTCGGCTCCTTCAGTACAGTAACACTGACATATACGGTAGGGTATATATGGGTGCAAAATGTTTTAGGACAGCATAGTTTGCGCAGTCTTTAATGAATTTCATCTTTTTTTTAATGAAAGCAAATTTCGCAACACAAGCATAATTTGCATATGAAATTTGCACTAAACCATGTATGCAAAATTTTCCGACTACATAGGGGCCTCAAGTTTCGATGAGAGTGCAGTAATCTCGTCTCCGATGTGGCATGCAATGTTGTTGTATGCGTTATTGCCGGTTGGTGTTAGTGCATTATGGAGGTTGGATGAACCACCGTGGGCTTGCGATGCCGAATGCATGATCGGTATGGCAACACTCCAAACAAGCTCAGAGGGCTGCCTTACACGGTTCGCACTTTCACGTCATAATGGATGAGTGAAGTTAAGATGGATTTCAAAAGTTTTGGAATTCGGTTATGCTGAAACTGTCTTTATCTATTTCTTTAGATGCTTCCGGTGCACTCTGTGAATGTTGTCAGGCGTGATTTATATAGGTGTTTAACGAACTTAATAGTAGATAAAGCCAGGAAAATTCATATAGTTTGCAATTTTTCTAAAAGATACTTCTGAAGTAGAAATATTAAAATTTAATGCTTACATCCGACAAATGCGTTTATATGCGGTAATTGGTACTTTAAAACAAGTTTCGACTCCGGCAAATCCGGCGGGCCGCCCAAATCCGGCAAATGCTAAAATGAGCGGGTGCAAAATTGGAACATTATGTTGCTAATAATTGCTTTTGTTCGTTTAGTGAAGAAATTGGCGACTATCCATTCGAAATGCTTGGCATCAACGAATCAAAATGCTCGACGAATGGTCATCCACGTCTCAGTTTTTGCGTTCGCAAAATCAAGCAACAATTTTTGCTTGCAAATTGCAATGTGAACATCACTGATCATCGAATCCCTTGTCGTAGGGTTGGCGATCCGATGACATGGTATCGTGGCACACAATCAATGACTATATCGTTAGTTGGTTTAATTTTGCTTTCATTAGTTTGATTATCATTTAGATTGCTTAAATACCTGCTTATCCGGTTATCCTCCAAAGAAAACATATTGTTGTCATGCATAGTTTTAAGTACCTCGATTTTGCATCACTATTGCACTAATTGAAATAAAAGCTCTCACCGACAGTGAATTTTATTGAAGATATGCTAAAGAGTGAGTTTCCTAAGAAATTTCCCATCCCTAAAGCTAAAATCCTCCTCACGGGTATTTTAATTCCCAATTTTCTGCTTCTCAAAGAAATTATGGTTCGCGCATTGCTACTGCCTGCTATTGCTTATTTTCAGTGGTAAAAATTGTATACGTTGGGATTCTGTCACAAATCCGATATTCGCAAGCAAATTCGATGATTATGATGCACCATCACTTCTTCATGGTGCTTCAGCAACTCTCTCGAAAGGTATTCACGCGCATGAGAACTATTGCCGTAATCCTGACAGCTGGTCACATGGTCCTTGGTGTATCGTTGAGGTTTGCTTCACTTTTGCCGTAATCCTGACAGCTGGTCACATGGTCCTTGGTGTATCGTTGAGGTTTGCTTCACTTTTGCCGTAATCCTGACAGCTGGTCACATGGTCCTTGGTGTATCGTTGAGGTTTGCTTCACTTTTGCCGTAATCCTGACAGCTGGTCACATGGTCCTTGGTGTATCGTTGAGGTTTGCTTCACTTTTGCCGTAATCCTGACAGCTGGTCACATGGTCCTTGGTGTATCGTTGAGGTTTGCTTCACTTTTGCCGTAATCCTGACAGCTGGTCACATGGTCCTTGGTGTATCGTTGAGGTTTGCTTCACTTTTGCCGTAATCCTGACAGCTGGTCACATGGTCCTTGGTGTATCGTTGAGGTTTGCTTCAATCTTTAAACTCATTCCCATTAAAATGCACCATCTAGAAGCTTGAGTTTTTCCTAAATCATAGCGTCGAAATAATGCAACTCTCAAGATGCCTTATTGTAATTAAGTTTCCCATCGTCTCCATTAATACGTCGTTAAAGTGATAAAAGTTTATGAATCCTTTTGAGAATTGCTGCATAAAAACTGCCCAATCGACGATCCATTACGGAGTCTCGTTTAACCGAACCTTTGTTAGCAAAGTATTGGAATATGTTTTGATCGTTGCTAATTGCATTCATTGCACTACAATATTTAATAGAACACGATATATTGCCCATAATAAAATATTGCAGGAAACAGCAAAGGGACACATACGAGAGGCATGTTTCAAAGAGTGTGCTGCATATGCTGAACCAGAGATGTGTCTTGCGAAAATGTTCTTTCCATATACCATATCATCCCCTTCGAAGATTCCAAACCTTCCAAGTGTTCAAGGTGCACCCGATGATATCCGAGGTTATCTTAAGAAGGATATTGTATTACTATTTTTGTTACAGTTTCGAATTAAATTAGTCAATAAATTCGTGGAAATAGAACATAATCGATCGGTCTAAAAGAATTAGACGGTTTTCATTATGTTGAATGGAAGCCCCCACTTGGGTTCAAATCATCTAGGCCTTAGTTTCCGTTTCGTATGTATACTTTTGCAACTCTTTTCATATTGAAGTCATCTAAAATTTAGTATAAACAACGCTACCTCGTCGTTTTCATCGGAAATAATCTACGTCGGTTCATATCATAAGAAGGCGAGGGGGGGAGGGGGAGGGGAGGCAACCTACCTGGGGAAGGAGGGGAGGGAGATGAGGAGGGGCAACCTACCTGGCCAGAGTGAAACCGCAATAAGCAGATGCAATAATGAACAGATTAGTTCTGCGAATTAAGTCCGTCATATCGTTTGGAGTCTTTCCTTAATCTGGCAGTAATATAACGCTCATTCCTTATAATACATGTAATGTACGGCTATATAGACACTTCAGAAGGCTAAATAAAAGTACTACTGTAGCAATACTAACCGTAATAATTGTGAACTAATTGATTGAACTGATTAAAAAATTAAAAACGATGAAGAATCATCAAAAAAGGGGATGTGATTCGAAGCAAAGTGAATAAAAAGAACGTTCAGTAGGGAGTGCAAAAAAATGTGAAAAGCAAATGAAGAAATATGTAGAGAGAATGAGCCTCTACATAAAAACCAAGATTACTGAATTAGCTCAAACTAATTAAAATCATCAATTATGGTTTTTTTCAGTAATCAGATAGGTTCGTGCTATACATTGAGAGCGCTCAACGGAACCATCGGGAGGTTTCAATTTCGAGATAGTGAACCCGGCCAGCCAAGTACTATAGTAAACTTGGCCAATCAAGGTGTTATAGTAAGCTTGGCTAACCAAGTGCTATCGTGAACTTGGCCCGTCAAGTACTAAACTTGCAAGAAAATTAAAAAGCTTGGCTAGCTAAGTGCTATCGTGAACTTGGCCCGTCAAGTACTAAACTTGCAAGAAAATTGAAAGGCTGAAAACACTACAGTAGAGGTTACTGCAGCCTAGATAGAGCTTGCAAGAAAAAAGGAACTTTTCAGATCTAAGCGATATTGTTGATGTGCCACGTGTCACACAGTTTATTCGTCGAAATCGAGCAATGTTCACGCCAACATTGTTCCTCGATTATGTACGCCATCATCAGGGCGATATATCCACCCGACTGCGTTGCTATCAGACCGGTGTACAGACTCGGATCGGTGGTCCATGGATCTACACGTCCACTTCATTGCACCCATTTCCGAAACATGCCATTTGGTTTGCTTTTTGGCCGTTATTGCAAACGTTCACTTAAGCAAGAAATTTATGAGAACGCAATACTCATGTTCTTGCGAGAGTGAACAACGGCACACGATAACCCTCAATGATGCAGACAATCAAATGATGTAGTCACGGGAGATTGGTAAATTGAAGATTGAGAAAGACATAGATCAGAAGGCGCTGAAGGTCAAACAAGGGTCACTGGGAGGTCACAGCAAGATCAGAATCACACTGAAGCTCAAGCGAGGGTCACTAAGAGGTCACAACAAATCCACAACCATGTGTGGCTAAAAAAGATTATTGCTACGATCGCAGGGTAGGCCAAGACAGATGGATCAACCAAGTAGTGAGAAACGTGTAGTTGTGGGCATTACCGCAGTAAGTTTGCGGTTAAATTTGCTGTTTATACGGATAAGTTTAATGTTAGTATAACCCGCAAATTCTTATGAAATCTTCAAGTGTTTATATTTTATGATGGTGGCATTTTATTGTTGCAAAATATTTGAAGGTTGGAGGAAGCGTTTGAGGAATGGTCAGCTGATTTTATGGATCGAGAAAGAGCGTGGCGGGGTGATGGTGGACCGTATTATAACCTTTGGAGACCATGCTTCCTCGCATGCGAAGATACGAATGTGAGAGCTAATATTGAATAACTTGAACCGGAAGTAGTGAAATTCAAGTTATAATAGGGTATTTTTTGGGTTTATCTGACACTCATCGTTGAACCAGCATTCTCAACCTTTTTTTATGTAGTTCTCTATTATGCTTAAAATGAAGCCAATAAGGTGGGGCTCATTTTTCAGTTCTCTCACTTAGTCAATTTTCTATTGGCCTTTTTCTCTTATAGTTTTCACTTTTTTCTTTTTTTTCCAGTTTTCTTTGCCACTGGAGTTTTTTCAGATTAAGTGCTGGCCTGTCTCACAGGACTATTACGATAGGCCTCGATTCCCATACTATGGACCAAGAAATTTTGATGCAGAAGGCAGTGAATGCGTTTCACCGAATTATGCTTATCAAATACTCGTCATGCAGAATCGTCTTAATAAACTCGATAAGGTACCGCAAATTGTTATCGATAATCATTCTTTGAAGGTCCGCTAAAAATTATACAGAGCCCTTAAATTCATCCGATCAAAAACATTATTTTTTTATTAGGATGCGGTTGAAACGTTCTCAAGCTCGTATATTTGAAGGTAATCTTAATGGCAAAATCGCTGAAATCCTCAATCCCCCTTATAAATGATTTCAGGACTTTTTGTGGAATCAAACTCTATCACCTATAGATTTTTCGTATATTCTTAATCCCTCCTTGATTACTTTATTATAATTACTTTAAATACACTCAATGAACCAGCCATCATTTCAGAATCACCTAACTTATCTACAGATTCTTCGTGAAAAATTCCTTGTGAACGCAAATGGTACGGCACGTCTCAGAAATGTTTTTGCAATTTCACGTGGCAATATGATGGTGAGGTGAGTAGTAAAACATAAATATAAACACTTTGTATTTGCTATTCTTTCGGCTAATATTACCTATAATAGCCAATATTTTTCATGTATTATTTTATTCAGCATGCTAGCTGCAAAAAGAATGTAAATGTATGTGCATGCAAAAGTATTGATATTTGATGATAATGTGTTATTACTGCCATAGAAGTATTCATAACATTGAACAAATGAGCCAAAATTTACCCGTTGAATGCAACATTGCAATTAAGAGAACTGGTAGATTATCAATGACCTATCAAGTTCTGTTGGGAAATTTCTTCCGCAAATGTACTTATCCTCTTTAGTGGGAAGTCGTTGTTGAGCCTGTATACTTACCAACATGTAAAACAATATAGTCTAAAGAATTGGAAATTATTGATGAGAGCCATTAGTTAGTTGTTTCCGCCGACGAATCCGGTCATGCACTGATTGTCGTCAGCGGAAATATCGAATGGTTCCATTCGTCGAATTTACGAATGCAACTTAGGAATTGCTCTCTTTCTTTCTTTTATTTTGCACACATAGTGGATGAATGCATTTTTCATCACTACGAAAAGTGCAATTTTTTTGTTGTGATTCCAATTCGACGTACTTTTTCTACTTGTGATTCCAATCTAATTTTCTTTTTCCTTAGGCATCGAAGTGTTTTTGCATTAAATTGGTTGTTTTAGTCGTCGATGCTTTACGCTTGGTGATTTCTTGTATGGAGTTGACGAGAGAGCACGAGAGGAAATGGCCGAAGAGAATGCTGTATTGGCGTCAGTGATGTCGATTGGGGCAGGATGTTTCATTGAAACAAGCAGTCTCGAAATGGTATGTTTTCACAATCAGCAATATTTTCGCAATTCCACCGTGGATGCGAACATTGTACAAGCTAACACCATACCATTTATGCCGCAATGATCAACCAAGGAAGTACTCATTTTTTGAAGATCTAAAATTTCCGTTAAAGACCTCCTAGAACAATCGGTGAACGAACATCTGAGCTAAGTTGCCGATCACTTTTGTCTGACAGTCTTCAACTTAGTCATTGGGAAAAGATCGTAAGATAATTTGTGAAAGGTATTGGCACTATCCCTGAATCGTTGTTCACTTCGAATATCCTCATTACCTTCTATAAAACCCCTTCAAATGTGTTTAGAAGAAAACTATAGAGGAATGAAGTGGAAGAATTCAATACCGTTGAATTCGTTCAAAGAGTTTGCAGCAAAATTTACGTTAAAATTGTTGTTTTGGATGTTCATTAAGCTATAAACCAACTTGCACGCAAATGATCCACATTCACTAGACGACAATTGTTTAATGCATATCTTTAAGCAATGCAATTAAACTTATAAAGAAAAATGAAAGTGAATGCAACTATAATCACGCAATTATTAGAGATGTCGTTAGTAAAATTTCAAGAAAAAAAATCCGATGAAGAAATTTGAATAATTTCGAAGAAAAATTTGAATAATTTGGAAGAAAAATTTGCATAATATAAAAAGCCATGTGGCTGAATGCCAATTTAAAATTAAAGATGATTAACCAAATGTTTTCATTTTATCTCTTTATCACTAAATATTTATCTCCGCTATAAAGTGCTACAAAAGACATCATAATGGCTGTTCTTTTATGATGGACTCTTTCTTTAGCTATTAATGCAAAATTCCTCATACAGTTTAACAATTTGAGCATTTGAACAGTTTTAGCATTTACTCTTCAATATTCAATAAAAGTAATATAGAATACATAAATATAGCACACAATTTTATTGCCCAATTCGAGGAACACGAAAACATGAAGCATCGTTCAGCTATTTGTGGCCGTGATGAGGGGAAAAAGGAGGCAGCTAATTAAAGCTTACGACTAGACAACGAAGTACTTCCTATGTGAAGAGTACGATATGAAGAAGGATGGTATATTAAAGCAATAAAACAGGCAGAAGCACTCCTTTCCCAAAAAATATTCAACTTGAGTGGCACTTTCAAAATTTGTTTGTTTGCCTATACATCATCATGGTTCAGTTATGTAACAGTGATAGAAATGAACAGCGACATTGTGAATTATTCGTTCGTATCGTTTGCGAATAGAGTACGAAAGATAGAACCAAACGGGTGGTATGATTGCTGATGCTGTTGAATTCGAAAATACTTATTTCAGGTTGAATATAGTGCATGTTTTAAAAGTTGTAAATGCAATAAAACTATTTATGCGCCAGAAATATTCGCAAGGGAAAGTTGTGTCGGCGGAGGAAAGTGTAACCAACGACATTCCACAGAGATCTCTACCGAGGTTTGCATTCGAAAATATTTAAATGAAATGTTCGTAGCCAAATGATGTGACTGAAAATGTTGACAACGATGAGCACTCGGTCAAGCCAGACGGGTGCCTCTAAAAGGTTTTTTTTAGGTTTATCATTGTCTTGTGATGCATCCTTATGAAAAATTCATTTGTTAAAAAATATAAGTTCATCGACGTCATTCGATCTGTAAAGGAATTAGACAAGTGTTGCTAACCAAACAGAAGGGAAAGACATTTAATACGAGTAGAATTTATGAGAGTAAACTATCTATATATCGCTTTGCAAAACTTCAAAGAAAAGTTATTCAAAGGACAGCGGTTGCGTTTATGTGGGGAGGGGGAGGAGGAGAGGGTGGGGGAGGGAACGAGGAGAGGGTGGGGAGGAGGAGGAAGAGAGAGATCGGAAGAGCTTCACTTGCAATCATGGTGATTTAAAGAGAAAATTTAATTGTCTCACATTTATGAATGCTCCTCTAAATTGTTTGAAATTTATTCGTGAAAATTCACCTTTAATGCATCAAGTTCTAGATCATTGAGGGCATTATAAGGATATGTTGCATTATTCGATTGTATCCATTATATCAGTGAGTTTTGGATTTTTTTCTACATTGTAGAAAAAGTCCAACTTTTTTACGCTGTTCATTTCAGTTGGACTCATCGCTCTACCTCAAGTGGTTCATTTTTTGCAATGGCTAATCAACACCCTCGCCTCGAATAACTTCATACAAATTATGCTTAATTTTACATCGACGGATCGATTCCGTTCACAACAAGTTTGAAATATTCAAACGGGATTTAAGGATATCTCTGGATTTTGGATTTATCGATATTTTTGATAGAGAACATCAAATACCGCAATGTTGGTACTAATACAACTATCAAAACTTTAAACAACACTTTTTGATGGTTATATACCTATTGAAAATGCTCACTTACCATATATTTGTTTTGTATTGTTGTATTATTCGGTGGTGATTTTATTATTCTTTCAGTTGATGGATTTGTTGTTTGTTTCCAATAAAATGAGTTAAACTATCTGTGAAATGTTCGTACCGTATACTTGGTCGTACCATATAAAGAATATCGATTTCAGTATACCTGTTAATACATTGAAAAAGTTGAAATATTTTGGTGATGATTTGATTATTCATTCAGTTTTTCTTCGCTCGTAAATTTGTTGTTCATTTCTATTGAGTTAAACTATCTATTAGATCATCTACGTGACCGTACCATAAAAGTCATATCAACTCAGATATACCCAATAGTACCACATAATAAAGATTCGAGTAGTAAGCCGAAGAACGAGCATCGCATAAAATTTGCCACCGTCCTCACTAGACTCTAAATAGTTTTCTAAAATGCCAATAAAAAATAAACAAGTTCATAATAAAGCATTTTAAGTTTAGCTAGCCTATTCACTCGTATAAGTATCTTCAACAAAAGATTCCTTATTCCCCCCTTAAACGTGATGAGTTTCAGACGTCTTTCGAAGTTTTTATAATTCAACTTCGAAATTGGTAGAAAATGATGGATTATTGTGCATCAACAAAATTTCCTACCTCTAGCTATAATGATTACTTAATTAAAATTTATTATTAAGCATTAAAATATGCAAATATATGCATAAGTAAGGTCTAATCTAACTAGGTTTGTTACCCTTTTTTTTTTTTTAATGGGCTCATAATGCATAAAAAGAAAATACCTTTGCATTTAAATCAATCCTATGTGGTGAAAATTTTGCTCCCGAATCCCTATTTTATCTTCAAAAATGATGAGGAAAAAATATTCAAAATAAAAAATAAAATCGAAAGGAAACACCAAACAATATCGTTTTTTCTTTTTGAAAGTCATAGCAGAAAGTTGGAAATTTAGAATTTTTCATAAAAATTTCCGGTTGAAAACAGAATGATTTAAAGATTGCGAATTTTTACTAAAACCTGAAAAAATGTTGAAAATTCAATACAGAAAAGAATGAGAATTATACAAATATTATATGTACATAAAATTTTATATGAAAATATACAAATTGAAGTGAATGAATGAGCGTTGAACAATACTCAAGCCATTCCTAGAGGAAGAGTTAGATCTTTCTTTAAATGCAATACGGAAATGATAAAGGTAGATGTAGATCCCTCTTTTGCATTGATTTGTTGTGAAAAAGAAAGTTGAAAAGATACTGATCGAAGCTAGAGATAAAAGATCGAAGAACCGATTTCCTACCCCAATCCGGAAATTCCGGATCTTCTATGAGGACTTCTCAAGAAAATGGCTGAAGTTCAAATTTTTTTGGAGTTTTGAGATGTGCGAATCGATTCTCAGCATAAACAACTATGAGGCGAATGAAAGATTTAGTGATAAATCCCATAGTCGATTGAGATGAATGGAATCGATTATTCAATAAATGAGGAATTAATAGATATTTGCGGGAATATAAAATGAGCAAAATTAATAGGAAATTTAAATTATTTTTAATTCCCATATCATTTCCATAACTTTCTAAAGCAACTTCCACCAAAGTTCTTTGTGATATTCCACTTCATACAATCGTTGTATCGGCATCACTAAAGAAACTCGTATCCATTGCATTAGTATCTCTCATCGAAAATTTTGGTGACCGTGAGAGTGAACGCCGTAGTTGACTTCCACGTCTGATAACCTCAGCACGTAGACTATCCACCCTTTGTACCGCTTTACGAACATTTTCATTCTCTTCATTTCGAAGATTTCCACAACATCGGAATGCACATACACAACCTGAAATTGCTGACGCAAATAAATAAATATATTAGAAAAACTATATATTTATGATGAGAATAGGCTGAGGAAAATGCTCAACAAAATGCGATTTAATCTGTCTTAGATGGTACTTTTTTTCAGATCGTTAGGAGTTAAATCTTTCGATTTGAAGTATTCCTTACTGAGAGAATATTTTTAGCGAAAATGGGATAAAATTTGGTTGTGTTTAAAGGATAGAGATATCGAGACAGTGGAATAATCCAAATGAATAATGCTTAAAGAGACGATCAGATTTGCTTATATTGCAAAAGAAAATATGAAGACTTTGAACTTTACATTAATTAAATAAAGGAATAGCCGAAAAATTTACAAACAAATATCTTTTCTACATTTTTCTATAACTGTGAATAGATATATTCCATTGCAATCAAAGAATTAATATTTTTTTCTCATAAAATAGCATTTAAAAAGCTTTTTTTTAATTTAAAAAATTGCACTTCTAGTACCAATGGAATGAAAAGATAAACGGAAAAAAAAGAGAAATTGAGAATAGAAAAAATGAAAAAATTTTATTTCCATGAAAATAGGTATGGTAGATTCAGACATCAGTGAAAATAAAAAACAAACAACAAAAAGAATAACGTACATGTGATAAGCAATGTGAGAAGGCACGCAACGCCAACAGCAATGATTAATGAAAGTGTTCCCGTATCGATACGATCCTCTGGTTCACCTTGAAGTTCACGATGCAGATCAGCTGAAAAATCAATAAAGAAATATATTTGAAGTTTTTTTCATCCTCTAATCCTCTTTGAAGTTTAGTGTAAGGCAGATCAATCAGTTGTAGATCAAGGAAGGTGAAAAGCATACTAGTAGATCAATCATGAGACTAGCCTGAGGCAGAATCGGGGGAGTGGAAAAGAGTTTGATGTGCTTATGTGTTCATTTCAGCGTGTAGACTCTTCTCAAGTGCTTCTTTCTTAAATTCATTTGTTTTATTTAAGTTTGGCATTGATATTTATAGCGATTCGTATTTGATGACTGATGATTCGTTCACCATGATCTCTGAGTAAGCGATAAGGACAAAATGTCCTCCAGTGTCCTGCTGCAGGAAGGTTCACAGTCACCAGTGCCTAAGGACTTCAGGTCTTTTTCCGGGGATGTTTTGTATTTTTATTCTTTTTTGCCTTCTATTTTCGTATATTATCATCGGCTTATAAGCACAATTTTTTAGTGATAATTTATAGTGTCCTATCTTCTATTTTACATTTTTTCTTCGCCATGAATAGGGGAAATCCAAATGCTAAATAAGAAGCCTACCGACCACCTGTGTGAGGGCTTCTGACCATTGGTCATTCTGTAGAAGGGAATTTACACTCGCGAGAATATGTCGTCTCTCTTCTGCTGTAACGTATTTCTCTGCAAGTCGTGCTGGCCAAATCACCATCTAAATATTCGCAATAATATTCCATAAAGTTCAGTTATTAGAGGCTGTTTGAGCTTTAGCCTAGGCCATAGAGAATAGCTCTGCGAGTGATAATTATGAGCCTTCTTCGTTCATTATGCTCGTCATCAAGTCTTTGCTAGTAATTACTTTTACTCTCATCTTTTACAATTTAAGTAATTAATTAGTTAGTTTCCTCTAGATTGATTCATCGTTCCTATTTCATCTAAAATATGCTCATTTATAAAATGTTGATGATTTCATGAAGAAAAAAATCAATTATTTTTTTGCATTAAAAATTTGGTTCTCTAAACAATGAAATGCGATTTGTCAGAATTTTTCGAAAATTTAGCCATAATATTTTGAAATTAGCAAACCTTTTTGTAATGTTTCCAAACGAAAACAATAACCGAATTGCCACAATCGCCAAGTGCCCATCGTCCTTCCAAAGTCCGACAAAACCCTTCAGCACGATCTGTTAATTGTCTGAAAATAAAAATACTCCATCGAAACTGACAAGGTGGATAGCTTAATTTCGACTTAAAACAGCATTCCAATAATATCACGCCCTACAAATGAGTATTTTCTGAGATGTAATTTTCACTGATTTTGAGATGGATAAGAATTTTATGCCTTTTCCGCCTCCTTAGGACAACTATAGGTGACCGCTATTAATGTTGTCTTTGATGAACGTCAAAAAATGCAAACAATATCACCTTCTTAGTGAATTGTAACAAACCTGAGTGACACTAAAAGAAGTGTTCGTTAAGCATCGAATACAGGAAGAAAATGTAGAGGTGATTTTAGAAGAATTAAAGAAAATTAATGAATTCTTAGGAAGAATCCAATAAGTATGTAAGCAATATTAACTGCAAGAAAAAGAAAATCAAAAAATTTTCAAGCAAAAGGTGGGGAAATTCCTATCGATTTTGTTGTAGCTTCAAAAATTTTGGAAGATTTGAAATGTGTACTCTTCGTTTGACCACTCAACTCCCCCCCCCCCCCNCCCCTCCTCCCTCCTTCCTTCCTTCTGATTGTATCCTACAGACAGCTGCGAAAATTTTATAGAAAAGGGACTTTGCAATGTAGTATGAGAGCAGCTTGATGGGTCTGAAGGGGCTGGGGGGAGGGGGGAGGGGGGAAGGGAGGGGTGGAAGGGGGTGTAGAGAGATCGTATTTAGAGGTTTACCGTATGCTAATACTGTAAAAAGAAAGTAATTTAAATTTGTTTAGAGCGCATTAATCGCAAGAACTAATACTCTTTTGCTTAGTTTCACCAAATGAGGATGCCGTTCGATGATGTACTCTAATGAATGGCCACTTCTCGAACATTAATTCTCCTTTTAAGCACCGCTTTCAAAGCGTTCCTTTTTTTAGTGTATTGAAATCTATTATACGCAAAATGTGATTTGTTTGATTGATTTATGTTTACTTTGTTGTTTTTTTTATTTGCTACTATTGTTTTTACGAATGAGAAATTTGGAATGAAAAATTTTATGAAAAAAATGAAATTAGAATGATAATAAAATTTGAATAAGGTATTTTAAAAAAGGTTAAATTTGAAGGAATAAATAAAATAGCCAATATTTATGCAAATTTTCGTTTCCATTTTTGTGAATATTCGGAGGGGAAATTGGCAGAAAACACCCACCTCAGTGTTTGTTGGATTTATTCGGTTATGATTCTAATAGTTTTCTTTCCACATATAGGCCATAAATATTGCAAATTGAATACTTTCTGTTTCTTTATCTCACTGATAACACAACATGGCAATTGTAAAGAGAAGTAAGCAGATGTTGATCTATTACAAACGGTAATGAGTGACCGTATAATTACTGATAGAGAGTTCTACTTGGTTACTGATATACTAGGAAGCCAAATATTCGAACAACTAATAATATATGAAAAAACGCATAAAATAACTCACTGTTCGGATGGACTGTGTATAGTCATTTGAAGATTGTTGACCAATGCGATCGAAACAACAAAACCATGAAATGGACTGCCGTGTTCGTCGCCTAAATTTTAGGAATATTTCTATTCCTTAGTGATAATATTGGTGATTACCGAAAATTGAAGGGCTAACGAATAGATAGACCACCCACCACTCGAAGAACGCAAAATAGGAGGAGGGGGAGGGGGGGGTGGGGGGGGGAGGGAGATGAAGACCCGGGTCATCTACGTGGCCGAAGTCCCAAATCGATCACTCATGGGAAAACATGACTGGGCAATGCTTGAGAAGGTGTAGTGAAATCGACTCAAGTCTGTGTCTGCAGAGAGTAGTACACACGCTTGGCTGCGTTCAGTTCATATGCTTGCCTTTTTCGAACTAACTAGGCCAAACTTTCACAGACGTGGCCAAGTGTCGTCTAGCCCATGCTTCTATTCTGACCATATAACGAATATGGCTTCCAAGGCATTTTTCAAATCACTAACCAACGAGCATAATTGTTTCGATAGACGGTACAAACCTGAAGCACATTGCGAACGTCGTTGACAGTGACATGGGGTACCGACGGCTAAATCATGCAAACGATCGTTGAGCTTTTCACCTGTAGAAATTTTTACTCATTAGAGGAGATAAACTATTGCTGCCATATGAATACATAGTGGGATTAAGGTTTTTATCATTGAAAATTTTAATATTGGGATTGATTCGGTGGTAGTGATCCTTCTTCAAGAACCCCTTTACACTTCTATCAGTTACATTATATTGTTACGAGATCATTGGTGATGTGCTCGTGTGCAGATTTTCTTTATTTTTTATTTGTGAATTACTCTAGCAGATAGTCTATGTTAAATAACCTAATTATTACAACAATTCATCAAGAGTTTATGCGTAAATGCCTTGTTTAAAACTACTATATCGCCTGAGGCAAATTTAAAACAAAACGTGCTCTTATAGGGTCATATTAAATTATAATCATAGGTAATGACGTCATTGAGAGCAAAATGTGAGAGAATCCGAAAATTTATTCATCAACGATAAGGACTCTTAGGAAATAAACTTGAATAATTAAGTGAATTTTTTGCGAGGAATTTTCATGCTTGCGCTCGCCTTAATTAACATAACAACGCTAATAAATCACTACTAGGTGATCAAATATGCAGATTAATGTCTTTTAATGAAATATGCAAACTATTGCCTCCATATTTGAATTAATTTAAACGTTGATGAAAATTAGAATATATATATTTTTTTTATTTTTAAAAGAAATGAGTTTTTTAAATTGAAATTTAAAATGGTGTAAGATGGCAATTCGACAATTCAAAACACACCTAATTCTTGACGCTTTTAAATGTTTATATTTCCATTAAACGCACAACACATAAAACTTCATAGATTTACATAGTGTATTTTTGCATCAAAAATTTGCATAAATAAATTGCAAAAATGTATAAAATTCTAAAATCCTCTCTTTATTGATCGTTCGTATCAAAAGAATATTGCAAAATGCACGAATTTTGCAGTTACACCAAATCCACTCGAGAAAGTGCATATGTACTTTTATACAATAACATTAAGCCTGGTGATTTATTGAGATGCTTTTACGCGACATTACAACTTCACCTAAGGGGAAATGGAATTGATATTGAAGAGACATTTATTCGTAATTAATGCTTTTTTGATTGAAGGAAATAAATTGAAGTGAATAAATACGTGAATAAATAAATAAAAATAAATAAATAAATATTAAATAAATAAATAAATAAATAAATAAATAAAAAAAATAAATAAATAAAGATTTCTTTTTTAAATAAAACTAATCGATTGTCAAATCAACATCAAAAAATTAGCGTTTTCTCCCAAATCCGATCGGTTAATAATTCGCATCCACATTCCTAGTTGTTAGATAATTTGATGGAGTAAATAATATCGGTTAAATAGTAATGCAAAAAGAAAATTGAATAATAATAGCGTTTATTAAGCGCTTAATTGAGTGTATATGCAGCCACATAAATATTGTGAATAGTTGCATAAATTTTTCTATCTTTGAAGGTTGTTGGCTTGAGAAGTCGATCTTCGAGTTTTGATTTCCTTGTCGGATATTGAGAACTTCAATCATTGGTGAAATCAGGTCATTATCGGAGCCTATTGTCTCGACATTCATCGGAAGGTACTATTTCGCTCAGTGCGTTCTTGTAAATTTGCATTTGCAAAGTAAATTATGCTTGAATGATATTTGCATATTTATGAGCATCTGTCCATCTGTCTTCCTAATAATTAAAATTAGAGAAACTTGTGAAAGCTTTAAAAATTTGGTTAATATACTGCCCGCCACCTTGTGGCATGACCTCCAACTCCAACTTTTAGGTTGACCTCTAAACGTAAGAAAAACTTAGAGACGTTTGGAAATGAAAGGAAATTTGCATGAGTTTATAACTAGCTGGATTTAAAAGTAGTGATGGACCACATTTATGCCGTTTATTTTCAAACTCATGAAAACGATCGCACATTCGAACACCCACATCGAAGCCACGAGAATCATTGATAAACTCGGCAAAACACTACACCTTCGGTTTTATTAAGAACGTGATCTGGATCGCATACGTAGAGAAGACTTCCTGTTCTTGGCTTAATTGCACAACTACTCACAGTTGGACCACGTAGATCAGGATATGCGGAACTAGTCCAATGAGTAGAGCAAATATCGGCGAATAGAAGTAATAGGAAGTGAAGGGAAATCAACGCGTTGATCATTGAAAACGTTTAGCTCGATTGAAGCGGCCAAGGCCATAACACTGAGCGAATGGCAAAGCTTGCTTAAGCCGACTCGTTGCTTGCAGCCTCAGGGCCAAACGACTGCCGACAGAGTGCGAGAGGATCAGCATAGCGTTGCAAAATGCTAGAGTAAAAGACAACGAACATGCGAAGCATTATCGTTGTGCTAAATAGCTGCCATCAGAACTGATCCACCCGGCTGTAATCAACCTCTGACAGCTGCAATTGTTCATCCCTCCAAACACCAGCTGCTTGTCGCATACACCTCGCTGCTCTCATGCTCAGAATGCTGCCGTTTCCCATCTGGGCCCATCAGCATATTTCCACTCTATCTATTAGCCGTGTTGTGAATGAGACTGACAGAGAGATGGGTGTCACCAATGATCAAATCTTTATCGCTTGACGAACAGCACTTGAACTTGATATGCTACCATGAAATCCATTTCATTTTTCGTCCATATGAATTTTAGCATGCCAGGGCTATCCGAACTTTTTACATCCCATTGGATATGTAAGGGTTAGCTCCCTTTGGTAATCATTCAGGTCTCCTCGGGGATCTGCTACCTCTGTTGAGAGGCGATCGAGTAAACTGCGAGACGACATCGGTGACACGCTTATATAATAAGGTGACAATCAAGTAGGGACTCACTCAGAAGCATGGCTTCCATCGTTAGCACGACCGGTAGTGGCATCCGACGAACTCGGCGCTGCCATCGATCTCCTCAAGCAGTGCAACAGCCCCTTTTATGCCCTCCCGATTCTGCCTCAGTGCAGCCTCACGAGCCATGTTGGATATGCCTGCATGCTGTTCACCTTCTTTGACTGTGCACCATTCCTACTTGATCTGTAGCCGAGTAACTAAAACTGTAATCAGATTTTACATGTTAACTCATTTCCATTACACAGTTCAACTTGCACATATAACGTACTTGCTAAGTATAGGAAATGCGTTAACAAGCATTGGTGTTGGATTATTCGAAGCATTTAGAAGATTGAAAAGCATTCAGAAGATTCTGTAGTTCGTAGAGAATGAATATAGGCGTCGTCAATGGTCACCGCAAGATAGTGGCCCTTCAATCTTCGGGATGGATCTACTCGATTCAGAAGAACTTATATTTATTTCAGAATATTTTATCGTAAACGTTAAGAATACATTCCACTGAAAGTCACTCTCTAAGATAATTGAATAATCCACAGAGAGTGATTTTTCTATCGATAAAATTCATCAGCAAAAGATTTCTCAACTCTTTTCTCGTAATGTGTTCGTATGAAGGTTGATTGTTGCAATTATTTGTGTCTATCTTATTTCACAAATGTATTTAAGTAAACAGAATACTAATCTTTAATGAGAGTGTCAGAGATTATCACACAAAATATCGACTCAAATATGTTTTTTGTACTTTTTTATACTCATCTCATCGAACATTCAAAGGCACTAATCTTTTTAAATGCTTATTTTATCGGTTTTATCGGTTTAAAGGTAACAGTATATACTTTTGCTTTTAGATGTTATACTAAAATATATTATATCTATTTCTATGCTGTTAATACCGTTGCCTGTGTATTGTTAATTGTTAATATACTGTTACCTGTATCTAAAATGTATTTTATATATATATATATATATATATATATATATATGTCTTTTTCTGATTTGCTGGAAGTGAAGCGAAGGGAAAATTTTCGAAAATTTTTCAACATATTTAAGTATTGATCCTATGGTGCACCTCAAGGATCAAACATCCGTAGCCCCAGTTTGAGCTATCCAAGTGCTGCAACTACATAACATATAAGCAGGTGCACATATACGATATAAACAATTAGTTGCAAATAACGGCGTTGTGAGTGCAAATATATGCTAGCTCATTAAGAATAACTGAAGTATGTTTTAGGCATAGTTGAAATCTTTAGAAATAACTCAGCTATCTATATTCGATACATCTAAGTGATCTTCTATTTCAGCGAATGATTCGTACTGAATGAGTCGCATAGATGATCAACAAGGAGATTTCAGGAAGTTTCCTTTCACAAAGACTTTATTACAGAGTGCCGATGCAGTTTTTTTTTCTTTTCAAAGGAGCAATGTGTGAACATAGATAAAGCAGCAATTGATGAAGAAATTCAACAGGTGCAAAGTTTGGTTCAAAAAAAGGGCGAAATACCGGGTGGTAATTCGCAGCAAGTTCGGGTGCAGAATACAATTTCTATACTACGTCTAACTTCGATGCTGATGGTTTTTGGGTTATCTTGAGAAGGCGATATTTCTAGAAGGGATTTCAGCATTGGTGCATTTAGAATTTAGTTAAGCTCGGCATATTCGGATGCTCTTTCATATATCTTCGACATTTTCGAGCATATTATATGCAATTGCTTTGTGAATTGTTTTAAATTTTTGATAATAACGATTACCTTTGCGATTTTCTCTTTTTTTCTCATTTACCTTATGTAGATTTTCATCTGATTTCAAGAATTTACGGGTATTTCATTTTTAAATATGCAAATTTCACTCAAAAAAAGATTAAAACCAACAGATTTTTTTTTTCTTCAATTTGTGATGGTGAATGTGAGTTGGATTAGTCCGTTGATTTGACATTAAATTCGCTTGAATGCACAATGTTGAAGCATCAATTCCTTCAGTGAGTATATCCTTCCCTCACATCCATTGCATATAAACAACAAACTGAACTTCTTATTGATAGCAATTGCACATGATATTCGACATGTCCTTTTCGATGGCACTTCCCTTATGGTGAATATTTTAGAAGTTGTTATCCTAAAAATGGGATGCGACTGAATACTAGATCTCCTTAATGTTTGATTAGTCGAACTATATTATTTATATTTATATTTATGTTTTTATTTTTATTATTTAATTCGATGTAATACAGTAAGAAGTTCCAATCATATAAAATATTCCTTATATACCTGAATCATCCCCTAATAGAGATTAATGAGCGAAATCCCACTTCAAATGAGACAATCGAAGTGTTGTTCAGTGTTTCTTCACACTGCAATCTTCAGTCATGTAAAATAAAGAAAACAATCGATACAGTGAATAAAGATGAACAAATGTCCTTTGCAATGTCCTGTGCGGAAGTGCAGCCTTACGTTGCGGAACTACAGCCTTACGTTGCGGAACTACCGCAAATTCTAACAATTGGATTATGACATAATCTACCTGCCCATCCGCCCGTTATGGTCGGAGCAATTTACGTTTATTTTAAGGATGGAACAAATCCGACCGAATCGAAAACCTACATCAATATGCAGCTTTTCCGACAGCAGCCGACGGTACACATCCACTCACAGCCGTATTGACGAGAATCCAACCTGAGTGTTGCTGATGCAACCACAAATCTTAATAGATCAGCAGAGTGGGTTTTGTAATGTCCAATAGCTCTTCACCTAAGTGACTATTGCAATTCAACCTGATTTCATAGAACACAAATTTTATGAAGTTTAGAACTTATGACGTCATTTAACCTCATCCTCACAAACGGATGCTGTATTCTGGCGGAGAATACTCCCTCCTTCTGAAAAACGTTTAGTTTGTGGGTGTTTACGTTGGGTCGTAATCATAAACTAGTCCATTTTCACTCTGATGACATGTACAATTCGGGTCTTTTTTCGATAGCAAATAAAGATTTTCAAATCCAAAACTCGAGCATTAGCCGACTTTTCCATTAGCATACGACGTTTTACGCTTACTCAAAATTTCGCATCCTTTCGTTGACAGAATCGAACATGATTAAAGCCAGTGGCTGATTCCGTTGCCAAGAATCGAACCTGGGCCTTGCGAGTGAGAGCCGCAAATCCTGACCACTAGACCACAACGGAATCTGACCCCTCCCCCTTCCCCTCTCCCCTCGCCTGGTTTTCACTTAAGTTACCCGTTTGCCATTAGGAGTTGCCCATCTCGACCAGCAGACCACAACGCGCTTCACTTTCGGTCAAGTTGCTCTTCGTGTAGATCACAAACACAATTGAGACCTCTTTAAAAGAGCACGCACACAAAGCAAATCAATTCAGTATAGTTATACGACTTTTCCATGATGGGTTGATAGCGGTCGTTGTCAACGAATCGTTCAGACTTCAGTTTTCAGTACTCGAGTTAGGGTGTTGATGTGTGTCACTTGTTGGTGATTATCGCTTGATTTGGCCAATAATGGCCAATACTGGAAACAATCACAAGTTTTTTGTGTGTGGTTGTATCTTTCATTTTTTCGGAAAACTGACAATTTTTCGTCGTTAAACACTTTTGTATCGAGTGAAATCGATTATAGAATAGGTAATTTTTTTGTAGAAAACCGGTATGCTGCTAGATTCGCATATTTTTCTCTACCATTTGAGTTAGCAAATGATTTCGATTTGTAAATCTTTGATGTATAGTAGCTTCAACTTCCAGTAAATGGAGTTTTGTTTGATTTATTCGAAGAAGTGCTTCTTTGCAAATATCACCTTTTCCTAACTACCTCTCTGTCTTTATATTCATTCGTAGATACTACTGCACCACTTTTGGTTTGTTTGTGTGAGAAAATGTGATAGGTTTTTTAATACAGATTAGGTCACAACCGTTTCTAAGATATTAAACTGCTATTACTGAGGACGGCAGCAAATCGCAACCACTTAACCACTACACCAACGTGGGTGACAGCTGGACGTTGCTTCGCATTCTGACCAATTATTCGACCCGAAAGCTAGTTTCGAAAACATGTTAAGAAGCTCTCCGAATTGGAAAGCAAGCACATTAGAATGACTTATCCGTCATGATACAACGCTGGGCACTAACGGGGAAATACGCAACTTTCCCTTGCGGGGAATCGAACCCAGGCCCTGGGGATGGAAACCGCAAATTGTGGCCGATTGTTTACTCGTTTTCCTACCTAACCGATCAACATTTAAGCTATTTCAAAAAAGACATGAAGCATACCAGCTTCAGAACTCGAAACAATGGACAACTTGAACTTCTAAAGACAGTTCCAGATGTTTTGTCGACTATTCCGTTACCTGAAAAATGAGAGGCAAAACCTATTCCCCTCCCCCCCTTTCCCCTTTGTTTCCACATGTTTGGCGTTAGGAATACAAATAGTAGGTCTGCTAGCAAATTTTCAACGTAACAATAAATGACCAAAACGGCTCCGAAGAGGAGTTTCCCTTTTTTTACATTTCAAGTGAGAAATGGCTAAACGGCTCCGAAGAGGAGCTCCTTTTTTGCATTTAAAGTGAGATAATTATTGCTGGAGTTAAAGTGTTCACTCGGTTCTGCACGATTTGTGATCGCCACAGAATGTGTAGCCGCCAGTCGTTACGGCGCCTGTAACGGAGGTTGAGGATGCGTTTGCGCGTTGTGTGCTCTTAAAAGATCAAAGGGATGTTGCGGTTTTGCGTGGGTGTTCGTTCGGGTCTAGAGCTGCGTGCGTATTGGCCACGTTATTCGCTATGGCACGCCCCTATCGTTAACCGTTGGAGTCGTAATGCTGCGTTTCCGCACTTCTCGAGCTTCATTTTTCGTTTCTCATTTCTTTTCCAACTCTATTGAAACTTAACGCCTGATTTACCAAATATTCCGCTTGGAAACTTAGGGAAACTTTTTTGAATTTATGCTTGGGAAATCTGAAATCTATTCCCTGAAAAAGTTTTTTCTCTTGAAGAAGTTTTTTTTTAGGGAAAAATTCCAGCAATTTGTGGAAAATATTCTTATGAAGATATGTTTGCTAGCTTTGTGATTCTACAATCGTTTGCCTTTAAGTTTTTTTTTCACTCTCTCTCCCTCTCTCTCGTTTATTTTTATACAATTCGCGTAATCGTTCAGTCATTTTATTTTTAAGCAACCAGAAAAAAGGGGATAGAAAAATAATATCATTCAAAAATTTGGCTCATACATCAAGAAATATAACACGTGCCATTTTTTTTAAAATTTTATTTAATGCAAATCCCTTTAAATATTATCGTTTCTTCATTTAGACGTAAATTTGTCAAGTATTATGTTGCATTTAATTAAGAAATATTTGCATTTGAAATATTCAAATATTCAAAACGTTGAAAAGTTGATTCGACGATTTGCGTTAACTATTTAGGGGTGAGAAAGTTGGTGATACGTTGAGATTCAGATTCTCATTTTTAGGCAACTAGAAAAGCGCATTATGTAGCACAGCATGTGCTTTTTGTTGAAGAGTTGAATGAGTTTGACTCGAGCTAACGCCCCAAAGAGCCTCAAAGAAGTGCGCAAAAAATATTGCTGCTAGTTGAGTTTGCTGACGGAACCATTCACCCTACGGTTCTGTAATCATTGCTTCATTACAACGGGATTTCTAATTTTCCTAAAGTTTTTTTCGCCAATATTTCAAGAATATGACTCCTACTTGACCTCATAAGTGAAAGCACCTCTTGACTTACCTCGTAACTTCATTACCTCGAAGGATTTGAATAGGATTATTAAAGTTTTTGGTAGAGTTCATCCGGGGATAGAAGGAGAAAGTAGTTCCTAACGTATTTCATGACTGCCTACTTAATTGCAAAAGTAATGCAGAATCGGTGAAATTTTGGGCAATGTTCTAAA
Source organism: Baylisascaris schroederi (assembly GCA_006503575.1). NCBI lineage: Eukaryota > Metazoa > Nematoda > Chromadorea > Rhabditida > Ascarididae > Baylisascaris > Baylisascaris schroederi. The sequence continues at coordinate 151,114 of QEWY01000623.1, read as the reverse complement.
AATATGCGTAATTCGATATCACTAGGATAATATCAACGAGAGGTTAACTCATAGAAAGATAGGCTGATGGGGTGGGCGGGGGGATGGTGGTTTCTTGTTCTACAAGTTCTTTCTCCACGTTATAGTGCATAAACGTTTGTAGATTGCTTATATCTCGAGTAATTCCTCGCTGAATACTTTCGCAAACGTTTCAGGGGGATATGAAACGGTCAGGAATTGTGGTTAGAGAAGTACTGAAGTGCAAGTATGCACCAGTGTTACGAAGGAACTCGAGTTCGGGACTTACGGATAACCGGATAGGCAGAACCTTCGTTGAGCAAGGAAAAAGACAGGAAATCCTTACTTGAGTAGGAAAATCCGCATAGAAGTTTCTGGATACTCTTCTTAGTTGATTGTGCATCCCGAATAGTTTTGAAATAGTGCGGTGCAAAATTAACAAATGTGAGAGGGACAGGTGACAGTGAGGAGGTAAGAGGATGAAACACTCAAAATTCAGCTCAAAAACCGATGAAGATGGGGGGTGTGACTTTAATAAGCTTAATACACACTACTGACTGATTACCTCTATCATCTACCGTATTGATGCATCAACATCGATAGAATAAGCAAGCAGTTAAAGTAGCTGAAAGGTATGCATGTGTTCTATATCGATCGGACTTTCATCTTATGCAATAAAAAACGGCTATTTTGCAGAATGTTTGCTGAAGTGATTAGATCGCTTTTCATGAAAGCGATTGATTTTGGATGGAGTTACAAGGTTATGTCGTACTAACTATTCGGGCACAATTCTTTGCATGTTGAAAACTATTTCTCACCGATATCCGCTGGATTATACTCTCGTTCTATCAAATTTCAAGCAATTAGATTGGATTTAGTTCTCAAAAATCCTGAATGACTGCTACTTATTATGTGCAAAAAAAGATACTAGAGGATAAAGAATTTCAATGTGGATTGGATATCATAGAGTGAAGGAAAGCAGATGAATAGCTATGAGAGAGGTTTCTATTCGCATGAGTTTTTATTGCTCAAGCGGTTGGATAGGTGAATGCGCTAAATAAAACAGCCTAGATAACCGATTTTTATCTTTCTTTCGTTCTAACATCTAGAATTGGTTAGTGCCGTTGCAAATTTATGCAAATTTCGACAATATTTTATTGAGCACATCCATCCTAAAATATAAGAATGTAATATATTCGATCGATCGAATAATACAGGTGGTTTGATCGCCTTTAAATGCTTTTTTGAAATTTATCGGTTTATGCTGCAATGATGCATCTACGAAGCCTAATGAACTGCTTTAGGGATCACGGATATATCAAATCCTTTCAATCTTGCTTTTCAGTGAGTATATCATAGCGGCGTCATATTTGTGCGCATATGTGTGTATGTATGTGTCTGTCTGCCTTGCCATCTGTCTGTCTGTCTGTTTATCTGTCTGTCTGCCAACTAATTTCAGCGCAGCAACTATTGAAGCTGAAACTAGGAAGATGCATAATCTGTGCGGCAGGATGATCTCTTATCGCACATTCCGCCCTTGATCTTTCAACCTCAAAAGATAAAATAGAAATTTAAATGACAAAAAAAAATTGAATATGTTTCAGGCTGGTTAGAAGAAATCATTTTTGCATATTAAGATGTTATTTTGAATTTTTTAATCATTTATCGGTAATTTTTGGGAGCGGTCGGTCAGCTAAACGAAATGTAAAGGCACATATCGCGCCAACACCTCTAAAACATCTTCACATTTGTTGTATGATTTCGACAACAATCCCACCGGCATCAATTATAAATCATTCGAATAAATCACTATAAATCATCAACACACAGTTGTTTTAATGTTATCTAAACATTGGTTGCATTTTCTAGGTTTATCTTAAATGTTTAGCAACATTTTTTTTTTTTTTTTTTGAAAAACAGATGAGTGAAAACTTAATTGGAGTCCCTCTTTTATATGTATATTCGAAGTGAACATTTCTCTGCATTTGTTATAACGATTGCATGAAGCGTCTCCAAAGAGGTCGTTATCCTTGTGTTATCTTTGCATTGTCGAACAGCTCTCGAAAGTTTTACCCGAGCCGCAGCTAGAGTGGTCAGTCAGCTAACTGTGGCTCGGATAAAGGCTAGAGTGGTCAGTCAGCTAACTGAAAGAGTCGTTAACGCGATGTGAATTTTCGGATGCGAAATCGGTGCTTTGCGTTGTGCGATATGTTTGTGTTGTCGAGTGTCTCTCGGCTAGTTTTACCCGAGGCCGCAGCTATAGCTCTAACTCTAAGCTAGTCAAGGTGAACGCCCGTTGGCAATATAACGGCTCTCGATGTAGATGAAGCACGAGTGCGCCTTGTACGCCCCCACGTTTATTTTATCGTCCGCTTCGGCTATGCTGCCATCGTTTCCGTTCTCTCTGTATGACCATTGATTCATCGCCATTCATCCCCTATTGCTTAGGGTCGATTTCAATCTTTTATCATTTGATTACTTCATAACTGTTTTGATTTTTAATATCTAATCAGTAGTGACCATAATCTCATCGTACGAACATTCAATTGGTCATTTAATTGGTCATTCAATAGGTCATTAAATAACAGCAAAAAATTAACTTCTAACATGATTTACTATTCCTCAGATTTTACTATCTTTTTATGGAAAATTGTGAGCACATTTCAACGAAATAGCTCACAGCAAGTAACTTCTTCGAAGATTTTTTTTTTTTTTTGATTTAATTTGTGATCATTGTTGAGCATTATTCCCGTGCTATGAGCATCAATCATTTCAACTTCTCTTTCACATCACTAATTTTTTCTTCGAAAATAGAAAAACTTTTGCTGGTGTCTTGCAGCAGAATCTTATCGTTATATAGACTTGAATCATTCGATCTGAATCCCAATATGTTTTTTTCTTTCTCTGAGTGTTGTTCATGCCAGGTAGATGTTACAATTTTTATATGCTGTTTGCATATTAGATGTTGTAGGATGCGTATCTGTCCGAAAAGTTATTCATAGATTCGAAAACATAATAAACGGTGGAATATGTGGAATAATGCCTTCATGCCACAGCAAATATTTCACTAAGGAAGTTGAACTGAAAAAAGAGTTTCGGTGTTAGTAACATATAAGCTATGCTGCTAACACTATGCTTATCGGTAAAAAAAATCGTGGCTCTTTAGTAAATAAGAACTGGCGATAGGGGTTGAGGGAGATTGAATGAAGATTGCTCTAAGGATCAATCATCCAGAGATCAATTATGCGGTGATGAAGCTCAAATATAGAAAAGTCGACAACGCTAAATGAAGAGACCATCGAAGCAGTCGAAAGTTAGATTCACTTGAGATAAGAAGTGAATGAACGCAACAACTTAGCGATGGAGATTTGAAGTCGGCAAACGGCATCGTAGTTAGGTTAGAATGGAGTAAAGAAGTACTGCAAAGAACTTTCAAAGCATAAAAGGAAGCGAATTTATTTAACTTGAGGATCTTAGAGATAGTGATATATGGGGAACTGAAACAGAGTCCTCAACAATAGCAGAAGAAGGAAAGCTTAGAATGATACTAGACGCTATAGAAAGATCGATGCTTGAAATTTTTTTCCCAACGGAAAACGGAGATCAGAAACCGCAACATCCTGAAACCACCGTAAATCCGAAATTTGCCGAATTCCCGTAAGAAATCAGAAGGCTACTAAGAGAATTACAAAGAAAACAACAGGAAAAGGGTGACAGATAGCAGAAACAATGGTCAAATTTCGTATAGACTGGTCACCATGCAAGTCGATAGTGTCACTGAACGGTCTTCACAGTATTTAGGTTAGTCTGATTGTTAGCTCAAATCCACAAAAAATTTATCTTTCTTCAATCTGATCGATGAAAAATTGGAATTCAACCGATGTTAAATATATGGAAATATCTCAAATTTCTTTCAAAAGCTGATGGAACATTGCAAAAAGTGATATAAATGAGATTGAGGTATATATCATACCCACAATGTTAATATGACTAACTTCAATGGCATCCAAGTTGAAGCTACTAGACGGACTCACATCACTGCAATAGTGCGCTTTTATGAAGCAAATATGCAAAAGATTTTTTTTTAAATATCTCAAATTTCTTTCAAAAGCTGATGGAACATTGCAAAAAGTGATATAAATGAGATTGAGGTATATATCATACCCACAATGTTAATATGACTAACTTCAATGGCATCCAAGTTGAAGCTACTAGACGGACTCACATCACTGCAATAGTGCGCTTTTATGAAGCAAATATGCAAAAGATTTTTTTTTAGTGAGACATTCCAACACTTAGTTTTCAGCAACGTAACGTGATAGCCTATAGTTCGTTTTAGTTGTCACTTATGATGGGAGGGAAGGGGCAATTTAGATCACAGCATTTCGCAACGGCAACGATTTCCTGTGGCGCAAATGGCGCTACAGGAAATCGTTGCCGTCGCGAAATTGCAGCTGTACGTTAATTTCAGTTTGAATGCACTTTTGGAGGACATTGATTTGATGCATATTTTCACTCTCGTGCAGACATATTGTAAGTTTCTTGATATGCTAATCTTTTGTGCTGCAGAAGATATCTTTGACTATTACAAGTATTTGTGTGGATTTATTTAGAGTGTTTGCAGTGCTTATGGGTTTCATAGCAGTGCTAGAATTGGGCAACGCTTGCGGGCAAATCTAAAGCATATTTACTGTGCAGTATTTCTGAGTGTCAACTTCTACGGAAACGAAGTTAAAGTAGGTACCGCATTTCCTCTGAGGTAGGGGTTTTTGTTTCGTTGGCATCATAGACCATATTCTCCAGGTTATTTTGCTGCAACTTTTGGGGATATATATTGAATGTGCTGTATGAAGTTTGTCGATTCATAAGTGGTGTTGTGCCCGATTGTATTATGCATTTGGAGTAGAAAATATAGCTGCCAATATTTGCACGAATCCACGAAATGGACTGCACGAACCTGAATGTTTCCTCTTAGAGTTATTCCTCTTATCCACTCGTTGAATTTAAGGTTGCAAAAAAATAATGAGCGATGAAATTTCTTATTTCAAACTATTGAGGTAAATTTTTTTCTTTTTTGTTAAATAGTTTTTCTCGATGATCGAAATTGTTTCGGGTAGATCAAAGCGACTAGTAATCACGTGGAAAATGTATGAGTTTTATTTCGGCAAATTCGTGAACTCATTTCGGTATACGCTAAAAAGCTATTGATGAGAGCGGTGTTCTTTTATCGTTGAACTCTTTGCAAATAAATTATTGCTGAGGATTAGATAACATTGTATAACGGATTTAGCCTAGAAATTTTCATTCTCTATCATCAACATAAAAAAAAACTATGTTAATGAATAAATTTTAGTAAGTTTCAGCTATAAATTCAACTTGGAATGTGATGCGCAAATTCAAATCTATATAAATATTTTTTGCCACGCGAATGATTTTGAGGGAAAAACCGATACAGTAGAAGGCAGGAAATAGAATGATAAGATCGTTGAACGAAAAATGCAATTTCGGAAAAAAAAGACCTGAATAAGAATGAAACCGTCGAAAACACCTAAAGAACCTGTTCGAGATCCTCTAAAGATGAACCCTGGCAATGTGTTAGTCTACATAGTGGAGCATATGTGATGCAAAATAAACAAAACTTGATTGAAATTTTTCTATTATTTTATTTTTATTTTCTTCCCTATTTCCTAAATGTTTCTATGAATTTATCGCAATTCACTGTTGAGCATTTCGCATTCAACAATAAATTCTAAGTCGATGACTTTAGATTCCGCAAAAAAAGTGAAATTCTTTTAATCATTTTGGAGAGAACCGAGTGAATTATTTTATTGCCGCAAAAAAGAACTCTTTATTTATCCTCCACTGATTTGAGAGAGGGAGAGGGGTTCCACCTTCCTCCTCCCTAGCCATTTTGTTTTCGTTGTACGAAATGCACTATGATGACGGGAGTAATGCTGTTTGTATGCACATTTATATGTGCACATATGTGTATGTTTATTTATTTCTCTCAATTTTGAAGTGATTGACGTTGGACCTACAAAATTTGTTGCATATAATGGGAAGTAGAAGGAGGTCTTTCGTATCAATATTCAAACTTTATCGATTAATCTCGAAATGAGTTACGGCAATCTAAAAATGCCAATCACTCTACAAGAGTTTTCCTACGAGTGTGATTTCCGTCTTTGCACTCACCAATCTGTAATAGAGTGACCCGTTTCCTAGAGATTGCAGAAGATTAGTTAAATTATGAAAATTGCTCGGCATGCTTTATTATTTGTTGCAAATTTATGAAAGCGGTCGATCTGTGAAAGCGCATATTTTTCCATTTGTTATAATTCGAACGTGACGCTGTTGCTTGTTGTTCTAGAAATCGTCGATGAAAAATCTACTAAATAAATATTTCAAATAATAGTGCTTATGAATAACTGTGAATATAGCACAAATTTGAATAATTAATTGTAAATAACAATTGAGTTTTAATGATCAACCTCTTTGCTATTACTAGATAAGGTGATGTAAATGTGGTTATGGTTTGCTATCGTTTATTAGTTTTGTAAATCTCTCTAAAAGTTTCCGATAGTTTCAACTCAATTTAATTGCTATCATTCATGCTATAGATTAATCTTCTATATTAGCTTCTAGATAAATTAATTACTGAAAGAGTTGTAGACATTTAAGTAGGCTCTAAGAGACAATCCATCGTATTTGATCGTTGCTTCTTTGTCATTATTACAACCAGTCGGATTATTGCCAGATGAATTTATACAATTTGCACTACCCAACCTCATGATCTACCAGAATATAATAAAAAATACCCAATAAGACATTCACATCTGATTGATTGGGTTGTTAGTTTGTTTCTTTTTTCTATTGACTATACTCTCCATCTATATTATTTGATACTAAAGGGATTTGAGAATTGAATTCTGGATTGAAAGCACAATGAAGATTCTATTTGGGGTGTTGTTTTCTCATTGCTAGATAATTGCATGCATTTTTCTAATGTTTACTTTTATTCATTTGTTTATTTATTCATCTGTTTATTTACTTGTATATTTATTTATTTTTTTAATTGTTTGTTTATTTCGACATCCCGAAGTGGGAGAATATTACAAATCTATGTAGACATGAAAAACAATGAGTAAAACGTTTGCAAAGCTATTATTAGGGTTATTAAAGAGTAAAATATTATTAAGGTGAGTAGACATTTAATACTTAAATGCAGCAATAGTAGATAAGTCGAAACCTCTTAGTCGCAGCTGAAAAGCTGAAGGAATGGGTACATTAAAGATATCGGCGAGAAGCAGATTCTAGACTTATGCAACGCACAACTGGGAACTATGCAGAAGAGAGTTTATGCTGCAACATCTTTTCACAAGCATATGGAAAGGTATTTGATATACCGATCGCAATTTTATAATAAAGAATCAAGTCAAAATTGAAGTTGTGATATTCCAATGATTCCAGTATATAGATTTCTGGCAATTTTGGAGTAAGGATTGCGCGTGAAGCGTCTCGGGATATTCTATAGCAAGCTGGTATCAGAAACGACATAAGGAAGCCATACAGACAGTGGTGCAGTATTGATTGAGAAATGAGTCGGTATATATATATTATTTTTTTCTTGCAATTAACCCTTAGTTTCTTGCTTCTTCATTGGTGAGTATGCAATAGAGATTGTTAATGGTCGCTAAGCGATAAATTTGAGGACTCGTTGGGAAATTGTTTTGAAAACTTCCCTCAAATGTTCCGAATTTTTCAGTGTTTTTCTACATGTCTCTATAGTTATATCTCATTTTCTTAAAATCTCTACTACCTAAGATATGAATTCGTTATTCCAATAATTCATTTCGATCGATAATCCCATTTATATGTTAAATTCTATAAATAATCGTGTTAAATCCATATTTTTGCTGAACAACATTACTAATAGTCGATGTTATCGTCACAAATGCATCTATAGGTTGATGGCTAACGGTATGTCCATCATAATCACTCAATAGAAAAAATGTTTTTCCTCTTCACTGTTATTTAAAACTAACGACAACTGACCGTTGTGTATTCGTTCTTCAATAGGCTTAGCTTCCGGTGTTGTGACCACAAATCTATTGCCATAACTTCAAAAATATTTCGCATTTTTTCATCAATAACTGAGTATTTAGATAATTACTTACTTCTTTCAATATTGCTATTGTAGAGTTTCTGATCGATTTATATCGATAAGCTGATTTCAATCGTTATAGTATTTCAATTTTCAGTCATTTACTTCCGATTGAGAAAGAATCGCTGTTCACAATTGTTATAATAAAAAGAGATTCTTCTTAAAAGGTATTAGAGAGGTAGTTGAAGCAATTCGTGGCTATGAATTTTTATTTCGTTTCATGTTTTAAGTAATCCATATATATTTCCTATAAGCGGCATAATCAACATCGAGGAAAGAGTGGTTCGATGACATTTACGCTTTCGACGTATTTGCCCTAATGAACCGACTGCCGATAGTGATGTTTTTATATATAAATTTCAAAAAGTATATTCTACTATAATTTCTATTGCATATATTTTCTTGCAAGCATTATTATACCACTATAAACGTGATTATCTTTTAGTGCAGCTCTATTATTACTAAATTTATACTCTTTTAATGTCTGTTTGTACTTCAGCATGCTTTATGATGCCTTAAATTATGCTTATGTTTTTCTCATTTCATTATGGCATAAAAAGAGTTTCGTTGTAGGATGTTTATTGTTCACGAAAAACGAAACCTAAGCATATTGCATGAACCTCTAAAAAGTAACTACAAACATCAACAGTAGAGGTTTTATTACCAGCATGAAAGGTTGAAAACCTTCCCAGGAGCAACGCGGGTGACTTTTTTGTGTGGTTTCGACAGCGACTGAACCATGTATAGGCAAACTTGTCTCGATAATACAAGAAGGGGAAATACGTAGTTAAATGTGGCAAGGCAAATTTAAATGAAAGAAGTATATCGACGAGGCCAAATGTATATCCTTGGCTTCTTCTCCTGTTACCTTAATCGGTTGTGTAGGGAAAAATGTGCCACTTTTGAGGCGAAAATTTGCCGAACTATGGTCCAGAAGTATGCACATCTGGCTAGCTTGTGTAAAAACGTGTTCAAATCATATTTTCTGATGTATAGCCGAATCGCGATCGGAGCCAGCTTACCTACTTTTTTTTATTTCTCTCTAAATGACGGCGTTAATATCCTGAATTTGGGTGAAACAGAATCCCAAACAAGCGGAATCTGAATCACTTCATAAATATACAATTAAGAGCATAGCTCACGATCCCGAACATGGCTTATATCAAGGCAACACTCCGAAGCATTTTTTAAGTGAAGAAGGATTGATATTACTTGTTCACACACGCTAAGCCAATATCCTCATAGGTAACATCGTTTCTCTTGTTATGGCTTGCTTGAGTGCATACTTCATGGACATCATTTGCGCTCACCTCGGATACCAATCGTCTTCACCTAGGATATCTGCTGTCCAGGATTCAGAATGAACCTTTCTGAGACTGTGATCATATATACAGTAGCGAAACACGGAGGCACTATTAAAATCCACGATGAAACTGGTGGTAGTATGTTTAACGACGGTATCCAGTATCCAATCAAGTGAACAACATCGTTTCATATATACAGTAGCGAAACACGGAGGCACTATTAAAATCCACGATGAAACTGGTGGTAGTATGTTTAACGACGGTATCCAGTATCCAATCAAGTGAACAACATCGTTAATAGGTGGGAGAATGCAATTCACTAATGAAACTCGAATAATTACTATAATTTTTCTCTCGTTATTGCTATTCATAACTTTTGTATTTCTATTTGAGCGGTTCTCAAGAATTGTGTTGTGGTTTTCTTTTCTGTAAGCTTGTGTGAGTGTAACTCCAAATCGGTAAATACGAATATCTTTCGGGGCATAAGAGGATCAATTTTGTTGTCTCCTTCTTTGGTGATACAATGCGGTGTGTTCGTGATTCCTGAAACCCTTTCCATCGAAGGGATTGCTGCAACTGTGTCAGCATTATGCGGCCAATCTCCTATAAATTGAGTATTTATGTGAATCTCCAACTGTTATGTTTGTAGAAGCGTTCAGTTGTGTATGATGGATAAGGATATTTTTATCGTTCTGCACGAGTCATAAATTTTACAAGCAGTAAAATTGCTCTTATGAATTTTTCATTGTCGGAGTTCATGGCTGAATCCAGGTTTGTGGATGGATGAGGTGGAGGTAACCAATATCTGAGAAAAAGGCGATAAATGTCACTGGAATTTAGTGCTAAGTTGTGGCCTAGTGAAGTTGCTTGACACCGACATTCATTAGTAGAGATGAAGCTTGGCTGCGATGAAATCGGTGAATATCGCCTACTTGGCTTGCAGAAATTCATGGAATTATGCTCGGTTGATGTAGATATTAATTCGATATCTTCGATATTTTCATGCTATTCATCCACTTATCCACAAGATAAGGCCTTTATCATATCCTATTAGGTTGAATTTATTTTTACCGCGAATATAATCGGCATTTCTATCCATTTCAAGGCGATGTAGAAAATTGATGACGTCATCAAACATATTTGAAATTCCACATGATCGGGAATTCCGATAGCGAATTTTTGAATTAATATCATTATTGTAATTAATTGCCTCAATGAAGTTATCGAAAATTTTAACACAAAAATGACAATTCTATCTTCGAAAAATAACACAACAATGAATAAAGAGTTCCTTTGATGCTATATTTTAGAATCACTTAACAAAATTGTGCAAAAATCTATCGATTTTTCTACGGCATAATTATTTTCTATGCTAAGTGTTGGATTGTAAATAAAATTTTGGATTCCTTTTTCTATTGTATATCGTCCTTGGCGACCAAATTGAATTTAATAAAAAATCGTTGAGATAAAATGTTGCCAAATCTTTTTTTCAGTAGTTATAGCGTTCAATTCTTTTAGTATTCTTTTATTATTTGTTTGTTTTTTCTTTTTTTTTTTGTTGGAAAATTGTCTTTCAACCAATATTGACTGTCAGTAATTCTACGTTTTCTATTTCTGATAATACTGTACTACTGTCAATAATGTTTCTAAGACAGTTTTTTTGTAAATACGGTAGTTATACTAATAGTATTTCAATTTTAAAACCTTTATTCTATTCTATATTTTCACCGTAACACTTGAAATTATTTTCTATCATCCTGTTGATATGGGATAGTACAATATAGTATAGAATAATTTTTGATGTGTGGGAAACATCATTACGTTTCAGTATAATTTTTGATTGCATAAGAAATGTATTTCAGGTTATTTTACTGGTCTCATAGCGCTTTTCAGCACACTGTAAGTAGGATAATTTCTCTTCAGTATACTGTAAACAGGATAATTTCTTTTCAGTATACTATAAGTAGGGTAATTTCTCTTCAGTATACTGTAAGTAGGATAATTTTTTAAATCGTATGCAGTAATTTATCAAACTGAAGTATGTAGTAATTTCACTTATGGTTATTTATTGTCCCACTATATATATCGTTCATCAATAGATTCGATTATTTTATTTACTTCCCCTCAACAACGAGTAAGCAGAGCTGCTAAGAAAATTTTGCTTTATGATCTTGTGGCTGTTATTGTTGCTACGGTACTTTGTTGCAGTCGACTGGCACGAATATTTGTTGCAGTCGGCTGGCACGAATATTTGTTGCATCGTTCGATTCGTTCTATGTGTTCACTAAACTATCGGCAATGTTATAGAGCACGATTGCGTTATTATTGAGTGGATTCGAGGATGCATTTGCGATGAATAAAAGAAGAATATGGCTCACCTTTATAGTTTTATTATTGAGGTTTTGTGAACGATTATTGCATTCTTCACGACAACCCTTTTAATATACAATTTGCAATCCGTTGAATGGAAGGTAAGTATGTGTTTATTTTTATATTTTTATATCTAAACCTGAAAGAGAGAGAGAGGAGATATAGGAGTGCAGTATAATTGCAATTGCAATTGCATAGATATTGCATTTTTTTACAAATAACATGACCTCTGAAAGTGTCTTCAGATTTTTATATTTCTGTGGGATCAAAAATTTGGTTGCTGCGTTTCCTCGAAATAAAAAGTCCACTTCTTTAAAAGTGCTTTTTGCAAATGAATGATGGAACGTTCAGCTGGTGAAATCTAACGGTGAGCGATTTTAGAGTACCGTTACTTTCCTTTCTTCACCCCCTCTCCCTCTTCCCCTCCCCTGTCCCTCCCCTCCTCCCTCTCCCTCTCCCTCTCTGCCCCTCTTCCCGAACGTTTACTACTTTCTGGAGTGCAAGAGCGTCCAGCTTACACATATCCGGCAACCAGTGATCTCGATGAGGGTAAAAACTCATTAACTTGGCTATACTCATGTTAGTGCATAGGCGTTTTTCTTCCACATCCTTCCTTATAGGCAGCTGGATGGTATCCTTCTATAGCTTTGCATTATAAATATTTGTGTAGTTGGTGACGTTCATGTATTATATAAGCGCTGCTATGCACTCAAATGTTTTTCATTGTCTCGTGGCGCAAGTGTCCATGATGCAAATATCTGGCTATGCTGTTGTTGTTGAATTAGCATTCGGCGCCCGGAATATGATGTACTTTAAGTTTTAATAATTTTTGCTATTCGTAACAAAGCTAGTATACTTGAATTGACGGTTGTTTTTCTCTATTTTTTTCATCTTTGAAGTCATATTTTGGGCAATTTTCTTCTAGCCAATTTTTACTTAGTCAATTTCCTATTAGTATTCCTCTAGAATTCTTTTCAAGAATTTCACCTCTATTGAAGTGAAGTCTGTGAATGAGATTGTAGGAACATCTTCCCCGTCTGATATGAGGTCAATGACCTCGGCTAAGCGATACTAAAAATATTTGCAAACGAAGAGGATATAAGTAATTCGTTCTTCAAACTTATCACTTATCTATACAACGTCATTTCATCGTCAAATATAAGAAAAATTCTTAGCGGAATTTTTTTTTCTTTTTGCGGGATTAACCTCTGCAAGAAAGGGTCTAATATAAAAAGTGATTTGCACCAAAATGTTGGGGGGGAGTGATCATCGTATTAATATTCAACGATTTTAAAATGATCTTATTTAGGTGTGGAAAGAGAACGATGGCGGCAATTTTGCACTCAATATGCGAAGTCAGTGGCGTTCAAATTCGCCGAAAGTTGGCGACAATATATCTCGAATCCGGAGCATTTAGGACAAGCTCATGTATTGGCCGTAGATGTGGTTGAGCACTTCTCGAAAACTCTTCGTGATGAACTTCTCGAAAGACTTAACGCATCTCCGGCTGCAAATTCACTTCCATCTTCACCCTATGTAAGTTGTGACAGACTGGGGGGGGGGTTCTATTCAATTTTTACCGTATGATTTCTTTTATTTCACTCTTATGTCTTGCATTTTCTTTTCTAGCCAATTGTTATCTGTGTTTAACAAACTTTTTTAAGTTCGTTTCATAAAAAAGGCAAAATGCAGTAGCGTCTTATCAGTGCGGATACATATATCTACTTGTTCAGACATCCCAACACCCTAGTTTGAGAATCAATGAGGCTGGGCGTTAAGGAATTTTGTAGATATTATACGCATCGTAGATGATCTCTTCACTTTATTCCACATTGTGCAATCAACCCTAAAATGATCTACCGACAGTCTCGAATAAAGAAGGATAAATGCATTTTAAATCGATCGGACTTTCATTTTACACTGATCGAATCACGTAAAAGCCAATCCTTTCCAGGAATTTTGCGTGGGTGATCAGTTCAACTAAAATATTAAAACATTATTTTACATATTTCATTTAATTCCGAATTAAATGTGCAAAATTTAAAAGGTCTATGTGATCAGTCTTTCTGGCTGCTTTTGGATTTAGTTATTTATTTGTTTATCCGTTTTTCGAACAAATTTTATCGTTTATCTGCAAAGCGCATTACGGCATCGCAATGTCTGTGCATATTTATGTGTGTCTGTGTGTATTTGTTGGTTCCAATTGTGGAATCGTTAAAGCTGTAACTTCTGCAAGATTTGGTGGGTAGGTTTGCCAAAAACAGCTCCCTATATCGATACAGTCCTGCATTTTCGAAAAGAGTTGTAGCTGTTCAAAGGTGGTGAAAATTTTGCATAAACAATTTGCATAATGAGTCTTTTATAGAAGATTTGCACAGACGATCATANTGTATGTTGAACATTAACAAGAAACATAGCTTTTGCTTCTAGGAATTGAGATACGACACCGACATTTCCTTTTCCACCCTGCCCCCTCACCTCTCTTTCCTTTGAGGGAACGTTTTCTACGATTATTGCAAAGATGGTTTAGTGGTGGAGGTGACAGGTAATCTGCCTTTAGATGTTGGTTTATGGCATGATAAAACTTGTATTATTAGTATCATCGAGTGTATGCAACTTCCAATTCAAGTGAACCCTTTATAGTTGTTCCCTGAAGCAAATATTCCCTGAGTTCCGTTGCTCTTGATCCCTTTTCCACTGCTACTTCCTCCTCTGCAGTTCATTTAAATGTCTTTTCTCTTTATTTCCCGCCATAAAGGTGGACAATTATTTACTGTTTAGTAATTGTTGGATTGGATTATGGTCGGAAGTTCCGATGGTATGCTTTACTTGCATAATTAATAACCCGCCGGAAGTGGATGGGAAAACATGTTGCGAAACGCTGATAAAATGGTGATGAACGGTGATAAATCATCGCTATATGTTGGTCAGCTTCTCGTTAGCTTGTTGTTGATGTTAAACAGTCATGTGGGAAGAAATGTTTTTTGCTCTTCTAGAGCATATTTGATCGTCAACGTTGCCTCATATGTTCTGTTCATGAGATGGCAGATAAAGAATCAGCAAAAAAGAGTGGAGTTTAAAGCGTATTGGTTTGCAGCAACAGGCAGTGGTGCAAGCTGGTGCAACACTTCCGGTTGGAGCGGCGTGTGCAGCAGTTAATTACCGTGAGAGCGGTGCGGGCTGGCGATCGCTAAACGAGTGTGGTCGAGCTGGTAGCAGCCAAGATACACCCAACTGGATGGCAATGACTCGCTCTCGCTCGGAGCTCTCATCCCTCTCTATAACATCCACCACACAGGCTGGTCCCTAATTCTAGAACATTGCTGCCAGCATAATATATGACTGGCAACAACGCACTAAGCCCATTACGCATTCTTTCACTCTCGAGAGGATTAAAACTGCAGTGAGCATCTCAAATTGAAGATTAGCTTCTTTAACACAACCATATGCTGCCATCATTGTGATGTTAGCACTTGCACATCACGCCGCTTAATTAGAAAGGGGCATTCCTTAGAGAGAATTTCACTTAGATGTGTTCGTAGATTGCATAATGGTAAAAAAAAAATGAAAAGTTTATAAATTATTGGCTAACAAATTGCAATAAAATCAACGTGGTATATTTTTAGATGGGTTAAACTTACAAATAATCAATATGTTTTAATGGTTACCCCTTGAAAATATTAGACAAACTTAACCTGCTTACTGAAAGTGTCACTTAGGCTTTTATATTTTCATGCATTTATGCAAGTTTGCTTTACAAACTTGATTTTGGTGATGTCATATTGGAATATATTTGTTTATGTGTGTATCTTCCGACTTGTCTGGTAATTTCAATCCGAGAACCACTGAAATTAAAATTGTGGAGTGGGGGATTTCTGCTGGCGATCGGGTTGACTGAAATGATTAGATGTTATTTTGCAAAACTTTATTTTTTTTAATAACTTAGAAAACTCATGGTGTAATGCTTGTGAGCTGATAACATAACCATTAGTTCCCTTACCTCAGTATCTGGATATAATTGTGACCAGCCAAGAATAAGTTCTTGAACAAAAAAGTTTCATCGCTCATAATTCAAATTCTAAGTTTCTGCACCAAAATTTGCAGCTTAATATTTTATATCACTGAACGAAGCATTGGGTAAGGCTGCCTACTAAACCACTTGTATGAGTTACCTTGAACATAACTTCTTTAGTTCGACGTTTGGGGGGAAGCCTTTTATCGTGAAAGAAGTTTGAAGAAATTTCCCTTTCCTAGGAAGATGGGGTTTTTTTGCTTTTTGTTTCGATTAGTTCATCTCATTCTCAAAACAACCTGTAAACCTTACTGTCCTATTATGAACGAGGAGGGAGATAGGAGGATCACAGACGTAGAGTCTACGTTAAGGGGCGTAAGTTCACTAAATTCCGACAAATTTTTTTCCCTCGTCAACGAATTTACTATTTCAGTTGGATTCTCCAACCGTCCAACAGCATCAACCATCTTCATCGTTGGGTGTTTCGACATCTTCATCTAAGCGACTCTCATGGTTTCGGTCACGTTTTCCTGCAAAAACCGCTGTCGAATTGATTAAAGAAGGCAATGTTAGGTTCGTCCTTTTTTGCAACTTAATTTTGTTCTTTGTGCACTTCACTACAAGTTTTTGTTAAATGCACTTTGCCGACATTGCTTCATTGCACACCTCTATATGCGTCTAAGTAAATAGCTGAGAATCACAAACGTTCGACGATGAAATTTGATAGGTTACCTTCGGAATGTTTGTCGTTGGATAATACTCTGATCGTAATGAAACGTTGAAACCCAATCTATGTGGGCTGTTAACTCAAAAGAATGCTGTAAAATTTAAGGGATATTTAGCGGATGCCAGCGGTCAGGTGATGCATCAAACGATTTTTTTTATTTGCTGATATTTTATACAACCAGTTGGTTTTTTTGGAGCCCACATTATTAGGCAAGGTTTTTTTCTTACCTTTGTGTGACCCGTTAGATTGAGAGGTTAAACATCAAAAGAGTGTAGCTTTAAATCTGCTAGCAAATTTTTCTATTTTTTATTTCTTTAGATTCAATTGGTGTTATAAGTGGGCTTTTTCGGATGGAAGCTTTCTGTAATTTTTCATAAAAGATATGCTGAATGCTTCATCGATAAGTTTTACGCACATACTTTTATATTTTAGTACTAAGAAACGTTTAAAGATCTTCCGTAATCGGGACTATATACTTACTTATGAGGTGGCTTGGATTTTTGCGTTTATCCACAAACGCTTTCGTTTTCGTCATTCGAGATTCATCTTCTACGACTCTGAAAGACTCTGAAACCTTTCCAAGTAGCCGATCTTTACTAAGCATTTACGATAAAAAAGTTTTTGCCCAAAGATATCAAGTTCGGGTTCTTCGACACAAACTTGCAATGTTGTCACCATCTTCTCCACCTTGAATGTAAAAATCTTTCTATCCTACGTTCGGCATATTGAAATCAAATAGAAAAATTGCATGCACTTCGATTTAGATTGGAAAATAGGTTTGTCTTATGTTGATCGGGACTCAAGAGGTCATGTCCACATTGCTGTAAGATAGCAAGTGGGAAAGTCTGCCCGCATAGAGCATATAGTCTCGAGTCACGATTATCTGAATGGAATTTTTATGTATTTTAATATTTGAGGTATATGAGCGGTTTGGAGCTGGAAACGAAACATTGGCGCAAATGTCGGTTGTGTTTGGTGAAAACTGCGGGTGGCTATTTATTGGAATTCTATTCACCGCCTAAGGTAATCCCGTTTTTCTTTTCTTCCGTTTCTTTCCGAGAACACTCTATTATAAGAACGAAGCAAGGCATCGCACAAAATATGTAAATATAGGAGAAGGAACTAAGAAAAATCAATGAAGCAAAACCATGAAATTTGAAGGATGTAAGTACATCTTAGGGTAACCTTTTGTAGATATATTCAAACTGATTAAACAATTTCGAAAAAAGTTGTTATTATCGAAATATATTCCAATCAAAAAGAGTGAATTATATTTTCAGAGCAATCGCGCTAAATCGGGGATTTTCTGTTTTCTCATAATGGAAGCCCGAGAGACGACACCACTTGAATTCGAAGATTCGAATGAATCGATATTCGCAATACGCGCTTTCAATGGGGTTCGTTTTATTGATGCGTATTTTTATTGCTGAAACTGCACTATACATGTTAATCTATTGCTTTATTTTTTCATTAATTTCATTTAGATGCGGCAAATTATCTGAATTTAAAAAAAATGCGGAAAAAAATTATTTGTGAAAGCGTTTATCTGGATCGATCAACGAATGAAAAAAAAAACGAATCGAGATTAATTGTTCGCCTGAGACATAAACCGGCGCAAACTTCCCTCCATCTTCGTCAACGGATATTCGCAACTTTTCTTTGAGCAAAAAGGGACGAAGATTTTTCGAAAATTTGCAGTTGTCTAGGTTTACCGCAATACTTGAAAAACCAACTTCTGGTAATCCTCAATCACCCAGAATGGGTACCCTAACCGCGACTTGTTCTTTGACTTTTAAAGGAGGCTTCATACCCTTGGAAACGGAAGAGACTTGCTTACGCCCCGATCCGCTTCATATTTTGTAGTTTTTTGCACCTTTTATATATTTCCTGCGTATTCCTAGTCTTTTGCTCACTAATAATCTGCTAAATGAACGTTTGGCACAGAAAAATGCTGTTATATTTATGAATTAGTTGGTGCAATAACGATTTTGCATTTTAAAAAGTTGTAAAATTAGGTAACCGATTATAAAAAAATTGCTGAAGTTTTCAACGTTGTTTCTTAATTTAAGGTGGAATATGTGATTGAGGCGAGGAATCATGAAGATTGTCAGCAATGGTTGACGGTTATTCGAGAGAGTATTCCCGGTGTTGAAATGAATCTTCCAGAACAACGTCCAGCTCGGCAACCATCAGCGCCGCCTATTGCACGAACTGACTTTGCTCGAACTCGACGTTTCCCTTCAACCCGGTTTGAAGTTTTTTTGATTGTGAGATGAGAGAGTTGAGAGGAAGGCGTCGAGCATGTAGGAGGTGGTTAAATGAGTTTGTTTTTCGATGTTAATGAGAGCAATTCAAGTGTCTATTGGGCTGAAAAATGGCATGGGGGAATCAGTATACTGTTTACAGGTGTCTATCTATACTTGCGAATTGCCTTCGATCGCTACTGAAACTCATGAAGTGCTCACTGCATTATGATCTGTACAAATCGAGCAGCTAATCTTAATCACTAATAGCTTGAGACGTTGACAATTTACTGGAAAATAAAAGGTTTAGGGGTTGTTTTGGGTGGATGTTGCTCGCAGGTGGGTACATCACTCGTCGGGTCTCGATCTCCGTTACGGTGGTGTAAAAGTTGCGTATATTGGGCATATTTGAAGGTCACTCAACAACGTGCACGCAATGACATCCTCGTTCTGTGTGGATGCTCGTATTCCGGTGACTATGCGTGCATTTCCACCCGGTCTTGATATCTATCCATGGTTTCATGCGCGTCTCTCACGTGGTGTCAGCTCGCGACTTGTACTTCACAACGGAACCGATGGGCACGGTCTCTTTCTTGTGAGGCAAAGCGAAACCCGACCGGGTGAATTCGTATTGACATTTAATTGTCAAGGCAAAGCCAAGGTGAGGCCACCTAATCTCAAGAAAGTCATTGCTTGATTTCCTTCTCGTAAAATAGATTTCGTCGCGCTCTTCTGACTCAGTTTTCCTAACTCATTCCATCGTCTTGGATTCTATTTGATATCTGATGGTAGTTTTTGTTGGTACTTAGCATACCTGCACTTGATGAGTGGAACCAGCCGAATCGCCTCTCAAATCCTTTTATTTTTATATTGGTTTTATTTTTATCGGTTTTTATCTGAAGAAGTTATGGCTGTGCGAAAATTGCTCCTGAATTTAACAGGTATGAGTGGAAACGAAACAGTTTTCTGACGAAACACCTTTTAGTAAGACTACAATTATCAACATTGGATGAATTCAACCGTATTTCATGAATTAACCTACTAAAATTTAAGCATAAATCGAACGTAATCGGAAATATCGAGGTTCACCACTGTTTTTGCCACTGATATGGGATGATTCTGACCGAAGTATAAGGTCGCCCTATTTTGAGGTGAATAGCTGCTTCAGTGGAAGCTTCTATTTTGATACTTATTGGAGACGAACGTTATTAGCGTATGATGTTGCAGCATGTACGCATAGTGGTGATGCCGGATGGGGAGTGCCGTATACATCAGATGATATTCGATACGATGATTGATCTTCTTGAACACTTCAGGGACAATCCGATACCGCTCGAGAACTCGTCCCATCCTCCTATGTTCCTCAACGAATACGTCATATGTGAGTGCATTCTCAAATTTTTTTGCATTGCGATTTCATTTTTAGTGCATTTGAATGGGGGCTGGTGTTTTGCTTTCTAAGTCTCGCTTAAAGGTATGGGACACATATGCATGGATGGGTGGCATTTGATACTACCAATTTGATTGATGTTTTTATTCAAACTGTTGTGAACAAAAGGAAGTAATGGAAGATAGTTAAAGGGAAGTTTCATATCCTCAGTGCAACAAAAAACGTCCTGACAACCGGAAATACGTTCAAGAGTCTTGGTCTTCGGAAAGCTCAGATTCGAAGTTGCTGCACTTCTTCGAATTAATGGGAAATGCTCATCTGCTGCCATAAAATCGGCGAGCATCAAAAACAGCGATTAGTGTTGAAGTTCATTGTCTTATTGAAAGGCGTTGCTGAGTTTTCATATTGATATTCAGGAAAATGTGCTGTGATTCAGTTATAAAGCAGTGAGGGGTATTGCATTGTTTTTAAAGCAAACAACACCAAAGCTCAACACTGCTGACAGTTGGTGCGATGCGATGTGATCTGCATTACAACTTTGCACGTGGACAGCACGGCACAGCACAAATCACGCATAAATGTACTCGTCTTCTCTAACCTGTCGCACTTGAATATCGTTTGGGAACTCTAAATATGGGTACTAGCAAACGCATCGTAGGTGAGGTCCATTCAGTTGGATGTGACACGTAGGCAATGAGTGAGGGGATAGCTGAGTTCATCGTAGCAAGAGTGAGACCTCCGTAGCAGTCGTCGAGTATCATTTTTGGTCTGATAAAGTCTGAAAACGTCCTTGTGAAGTCAATTAATGACCTAACAACATCAGAGATCGAATGCTGTCCTCGTGCACTGATTGGAGTGTTTCAACACAAATCTTTTAGTGCTTCACGATGACATCGATTAGTTAGTCGATGAAGGCATTTCGTTGTTGTTTTCATTCCTAAAGGATTGTGTTAATTGTGGGAGTTCAGGTTGGCGCCGTCGATCAATGGCTCTGACGGAAGTTGATGTTCGCGATTTCCTCACATACGCGGGTTCGGTCCGTCTGGATATCCGTGCACTCGAGCAGGTCGTTCTTAGGGAGCATGAAAACAGACAACGTCGAGCACTCACACGTACCAACTCAAATAGTTACCACTTCTTTTAGCGTATATCATTATTCCTCTCATATGCCCGCCCTTGCATACCGTTCGCTTTCTTTGATTCACCGAATCACCTTACTGTAATGTGAGGGTGAGCAGTTAGGTTTGGGTGTTTGCCATTATTATTACCGAAGTAGTATAGTTAGTCTCGCTAACTAGTATGCAATAGTTGAGTCGGTGTTCCTTCTAAAGCAATAGTCGTACAATTCATTTGCAGGATGTTCATTCCCTTCCCCCATTTTGATGCACCTTTATATTGAAAAATTTCTTATTTATTTAAGGATTGGTAGGGTGCGGTTGTATGTTTGAAGAGAATATTGGGCAGTGTTAGTTTATAGATAATCTATCATGAGAGTGCTTTCTCGATTTACCTTTATTGCATAGTTTTTTATTCTCATAGAAATATTAGCCAACGATTTTTTTTTTTTGAGAAATAGAGGAATTATGCAGTTGAGTGAATTTGCTTTTTATTATATCGTCTGACAAATGTTTTATTTCATCTATAATTTTGCCTTATGAGTAGTTTACTTTTTGGAATAGTCGTTATTTTCTTTAATTAAAACCATTTATCACTAGTAGATTTTAAGATTGTATATGAGATTATTCGTATACTTTACTGCAATATTTGCCAAAAAAAATTTCTTCCCGAAACATTTTATCGCAATTGAGTTTTTGCCGACTCATTCGTGATTACCTCTATTTTTTTGTTTATCGCTTTCTAGGTTGTTTTCGTTCTTGCCCATCGTTCAATTAATAATGCCATTTCCTAATCAACTGCTCAATTTTTTATTTTTTATTTCTTTTATTCTCTCTCTGATTGAAGTCTTTTTTCTGATCGATGAGGTGGAACGGTTTAAGAATTGTTTAACAAGTCAATTATTCCACTCTAGATGGGAGGTTACAAGGATAAAGGAAAGAGTATAAGGCATCAAGTATTAGAAAGCATTGGGTGTTAGGTGCACGACATTAGCGCCGTTTTTTGGAGATTGTGGCATTGAGAGGATCCGGCCAATAGTATTTGCTCATCTTTGTTATATGCAAATTCGAATTTTTTTTTCTCCGTTGTGGTGTCTCGTTGACTGTGTCGTTGATATGTTCTTGCTCACGTTTTCTTTCTTTGAAATTTGTAATGCTGCCTCGTTGTTTGTGGCAGTTGAAAATATTTCATGCCAAAGTGTTGTCTTATGCAGCTTTACCAATGATCATTACTTGTGAATCGGCCTTTTGATGATTGCTACTCATGCCTATCTCTATCGCTCTCTATTGTGGTGCTGTGTTGTTTGCCCTGAAAGTACAATTTTTTTGTTTGTTTTCAGGATTGTGTTTAAATTATATTCATCACTTATTTGTTATTTTTAATTCATTTTTTTCTATTCTTTTCGATTTCACAATCAAATATTTGTGATGTTTCATTGAAACCAAATATATTCAGCTATAGTTAATGAGCCAGTTTTTGCTTATAGGTGGGAAAGGTAGATTAATTATGCTTAAAAGGGGCTATTCACTAGACATATAGAAGGAAAATTTATCTGAGGAGGGGGGGGGGAGAGATAGAGGAATTGGTTAGGGTATGGTTCCATAGCGGTTAAAAATCGTTATCATACCTATAGATTTGTATGGATTCAAATTGTAAAGGGGGAAATATAAGATTTACGGGAGATAATATTTAAGTCCGGTGGGATATCACCACTTCCGTATTTTAGTCGATTAAATGTTTTCTTACTTTACATGGGTTTATCCCCTCTAAAATATGAAACAATTTTCGAGGGGAATATATTCGAAGTGAGGGGAATATGCGATATTATCATGGCTGCAATTGAATATGCTCAAATATATCTACAGTAAATGTGTTGCATTTTTATTACACAATTTTCTTTTTTTTTTTTTGCTATTATATTTGTCAATCCAGTATAGAGTTTTGTTATATTCGGTTACGGTTCTCACCGATATATACTTTCAAATTGTTTTATTTTATTTGATTTTTTGCATCGAAGTTAATGAAATTGAAGAGTTGAGAGCTTTAAGTTAAGAGAACATAGAAATTTTTGATCTAACAGATCTCTTTTATTGATTGAATATTTGCCACGCGATGAGTGACCCGTTTTATCCGATATTAGTTAGGAAGCAGTGTATGTGATAGACGTCTAAATGTTACTTTCAAGGGGGGTGAAGAAAAGGGAAAGTTGCTGTTCTATGAGACTGAACGCTTAATAGGTTCAGCACGTGCACTTATCAACTGTTAGTTTAGCCGTTTCGTCCCTCAATGCTGCAAGGTGGTCGTTGATAAAGTGTTCTTTCGCTACGGGCAAAAAGGTGGGGCGGAAGTGAGTGTTATTCCCTGGAATTCAACAGCTGCCACGTGTGTGTTGCTTCGTTGCATTATGTTGCTGCAGTGAAAACTTAACAGTGGGGATAGGGATGATGCAAGGAACACATCTTTTGGGTAAAATGGGGGAAGGGTATTAACTTGGGTTCGGCAAGATGAAGATGATAGAGTTTAACACTTGAGCGTTACCGGAGTGGTGGGACCCACTATAGAACTCGTCGCACTTCATAGTGATGTGAATTCCTTCTAAAATTTACTGCTAGGCGGTCCGTCAGCGGAATGTGTGAATAAAATTTGGTAGGTCGCATTTGATTGAAGTCCGTAACCATCAACGGGTTGGCATCTGATGCTAAATCATGGTCTTTGAATATTCGAAAAACGAGTTTTTATGTGAATCCCGCAGCAGATGTTGACTTTAACTTAGGGGGGATTTCAGCCATAAACAATGTTCCGTCCACACCTTAGGGCCGACATCTGGAATATTCCTCAAAAATCCATTCTCTTTGCTCTGCTCGTTGCATTTACGGACTATGCCCTAAACAACGGTGTTGCGTCGGTTCCTTCGTATCGCTTATGTGCTTTTACGTAATACGCAGAACACTTGTGGCCTCATATTGCTTTGTTTTTTGTTTTTTTGTTTTCTTTTGGCTTATTGGCTTTAATTCTTTATTTCTTCTTCCGTCGATTCTCGAAATATTATATTTAATACTTATTTTGCTTTCTTTTTTCTATTAAAATTATTGCTTCAAATCGATGTGTAATACTAAATCAAAGAAGTTTTATCTATGCGTTAAAGTTGTTTTTTCCAAGTTAATTAAATGACAGAAATTTCATTCGTCTACCCATCTGCTCATTCCGCTAGAGATTTGAAGTGACCGGTTTTTTTAGGGGGGGGGGGGGGGGGGGGGGGGGGTCTAGAGTTTCTATAGTTCATCATTAGCTTAGGATTGGCTTGTATAAACCTTAAGGTGCGGGAATTTCCTATACATCCTGCAGGTGGTTAGGTAGCATCCTATACTGTTGAAGCACAAAACAACGTGAATTTGCTAGAAGATTTCCAGCTAAAATATGAATGCACATTATTTTCAAAGTTTTATTATTTATTGACAGCTGACTGGATTGGTTTGGCTAGCTAAGCGGCTATAGAGACGTATATTCTGACAACTCTCATAGTGCACCTCCTCATTGTTGGGTATTTCTTGGCAGTTGGTAATATTTTTGGTAATTAGGCGGATGGGTTGTACCGATGCATAGAAGCAATTAACTGTATGGTGCCTCGAAACCCATTTCCCCACCGATTCGACCGCTTGAGCAGGTTCATAAAGAAAAATTCGTTTTGTCCATGCCCTAACGGATTGTGCAAAGATTGACTGTGCTAGTTTCACATCTGCCTATAGTACAAATGGAGTACATCCATTGCTAACGGGCTGAGGTTTGAGGGATAATCGTGGACCGTAGGTTGTACCAGCCTTGCTTCTCCTATTCGCGACGAGATGACGTGAAAGATGTGGCAGATGGGTCCATATTATATAGTGAGAGGACCGCAGTCTTCCTTGCATCATCGAATCCCCCCCCCCCCCCCCCCCCCCCCCTCTGGAACGCATCGTTCCCCTCCATCGGCCTTTCCCTTCCTCACCCGACTCCTTAAGGATCTTTTCTACATGAAATTTGAAGTAAGTACTCTAAGCAATAGCAAGGAATGTAGTGAAATTACTTGTAATCGGTGTAATAAATTATAGGAATATGCGTGAGTACCTTCTTATAGGAACCTAAATCACTAGCAGAACGAAGAGTACTATGAGAGATGATTTAAAAATTTTGTCACAGCTACACAGCATTCATGCTATTACAGCTACGCAGTCTACGATATACGGATTTCGGGTAGGATACGGTTAATTAGATATGGTCTTTGCGTATGTCTAGTATTAGATTATCTTGAAGGGATTCAATGAATTTATGAAATATGGATTTTTCTAGGGAATTAGGTGCCATACTTATTTTAATTGTTGACCTTTTTGGCTATCAAACAATAGAGAAGTGGATTATGTTATTCAAATATAGCCATTATACAGGTAATACAACATTTTATCTATACGATCGCCTTTCATCTATGAAGATGTTTTCCATTCTAATGTTGAGTTGGGATTATTTCTAGGGAAAAAAAAGAATTTATTGCCTCATTACCGATTAAATTACTTTGTTGTATTGTCTTCGTTGTCTCTTAAATATTTCTTTAGTTTAGGTGTAAAAATATTACTTGTTTAGTTTGCGGTATGAGTATTTTTTCATCATGTAATAATTGGTTGCAGTTATTTTTCTGAATTGACCGTATTTCTTGATTTATAAGCCGGGGGAGGGTTCACCCTTTTTTTGAGAAATATTTCAAGAGAAAAATGTTGAGGAAAAGGAATTTCCCTTTCCCAGTTTCTCCAAATGGATTTATGTTTGAAGTAGTAAGTAGTATATGAGGAAGTTAAGAGATCTCAGTTTTATGTTGGTCAAAATTTAGATTTTATTTTAAACTTAGGTTTTATTTTGGTTGCTGAATTATTTCCCAGCATTCAAAAAAAAAGATCAAATCTCGTAAAAATCAAAATTTCTTCTGCTTTCTGCAAAATTGATTTCCTTATAGTTGTTTAGTGATGTTGGAGTTTTTCTTACCTTTTTCGTGCAACATTGCCTAAGAAATATTTTTCTCAGAGAAACTACCCATCGTTGTTTTTGATTTTTTCCTTACTGTGCTCCCCTCCTCCTCCCCCCCCCCCCCCCTAGCCCCCACCCTGTCTGTATTCAAGCTAGTCTATTCCAGGACTTTCAAACGGGGCTAAGTTAAAGACTAGGTCATACCCGTTCTTGTCGCTGGCGGATATAGGTTTTAACCTACAGTCGGAATAAATAAATCGTTTTTCATGGTCTGAAGCGTTTTATAGAGGCAATCAAAAATATTGGGGAAATCACCGGTTTCAATCTAAATCCAAATATTCTCGAAGTGTTTAATTTTATAAGCACAGAGTTCACCTCTGTTGGAGATAGTGAACTATATAGTATATTGTATGTGGTTTTGTTTCATAATTGAAGAGTGTCAATATTCGAGCAAAATGAGTATCACCAAATTACTTCCACTGATGTAAATTGAGTAAGTTTTTATGGTTTTGGTGATCGTTGTTTTATAAATTGGGACAGGTTTTGGTGACAGTAAATTATAAAGCGACGTCTGTAGGTTGATGACATAGAGTTGTCTTAACGTTACGTGGAACTAGAGGTGGAGCTGAGGAGGTCAAAGTGAAGATGAGTTTAATAGGTTGGTGAAGTTTTTCGAAATATTTCAGGAAATAGTGATGATTGCTGAGGAAAATTCTAAGAAAAGAATCTGCACGAATGGCGACTATCATGGAGTGGGACGAATAAAAATTTTCTCATTTGAATTTGGCATATTTCCAACTTCAAATATTCGTTCATAATCATGAAAAATTCTTGAATAAAAAAACTTCTTGCGTCATTCGTTGTATTATTTGCACTGCGGGTTATTTTATATGCTGTAAATTTGCATAAACTTCTATTATTGTGATTGAATGTTTGCATTTGTCCATATTACCTTAAGTAAATGTCTGTTTGCAGTGTTCTTTGGAGTGATTCGAAGTGGAGTAATCCTATTTGTTCAATGGACTAATATGGATTCGACAAACTATTCAATACTTAATTGTGCATCAATCGATATCGAATATCTTCATACTAACAGGTTTCATTTTCTTGATTCATAGGTCACTATTTCCTTGCCAATGGGGTAAATCGACTACCCTACTTGAAAGATTGTGGCATGGATTGATAGGTGACCGACCGCAACGTGTCTCAACGGGAAAATGCTTCCAATTCCTCTCCCCCACCTCGCTTCCCCTCTATCACTCATGCTTACTTACCTTGATGGAATATTAGTATAAGAAGAGGGAATTCTCGCAGAGATCAATATGGAAGGGATTCCTGGGGTTTCGGAATTTCATGGATGGTTTATTAAGGAACGTTGTGTTTTATAGACCCTCTTGGTTAGGTTTGATCATCTGCGTTCTTGTCGCAGTGTTGTATAAGCGGATATTGGAAAGGAAGCGAGGGGACAAGACGGGAAGATAGAAGCTTCCACTTACCAATATTTTGCCTTCATCCAATCAGTTACGCTGTGCCAATTCCGTTTATCCGTGAGGTGGATTCATTGACCGCCGTTAGCATATTATTGATATACGGAAGTTCATTTAGTTTTCATTGTTATTCGGGCTTCTGATTGCTTATTTCTGAATAAACGCTGAATTTTTTCGATTCCGTCACTCAATGAGGTGATTTTCTTCAGCACAACACATGAATTTCTATTCGGCGCAATAGCGGAGTTGGTCGATAATTCAAGGGATGCACAAGCAAATACTCTCCGCATAGATTATGGTTTGTTTTTTGATTTCTTAAGATGCCCAGAGTGAAGATTCGATTTCAGAAGTTGGAATAATTCTTTATCTAAATCAAGAATGAAAAGCAAGTTTTCTTGTTGTCTATAATCCTAAAGGGGATCGTTAGGACAGTTGTAGTTGTCTAGATCATCCATCCACTCTGACGCAATTCTGTGGCTTCAGCAATCGATGTTAGCGAATTGGAATGCATCATTGCTGTTGAGGCAGAATTTCTTTAGTAATATCTTATCAGTTACAGTTGATCCTTTATTTTTGATGCAGTAGGTTGTATTAAGGTGGGATATCGTTTTTTGGTAAATGGTGGTTGAGATGAAATCTGTGACAGTTTTGTGGTTATGTTTAGAATCTAAATGAGTTGTATATCGATTTGCTGAAAAGTATGTGCATTTATAGTTATTTAACCATTGAGAGTTTTGAACATTCATTGATTGAGGATCGCTACGAATTCGACCAGAGAGTTTGTTATGCAGCATTAATGAATTTTTATGTAAGATGAGTATAAGGGTAATGTTTGAAGAAGCTGGGATCCGATCTCAATATCGATGCGTCGTGGAGGATTTCAATATCAAAATGAAGAAATCTTTTTCGAGCTCACATGCAGTCATTGTAGCATATCTATATAGATAATCAATCTTAGTATATTTCTGGCCATAGTCTATGATAATGTTATATGCTGAAATAAAGCTGCTTACTTCTATTGCTCGATTCTTCATTATGGATCGAATAAAGATAAGAAAAATTGATAAGCAACTGGTTTCTATTAGTGGAGCCGAAAGTCCCGAGATAATATAATCGTTTTTGAGATAATGGTCAGTTGAGTTTCCTGGATGACGGATGTGGCATGGATAAAAAGGAAGTGGAATCGGTGATATCCTTTGGCTATTCAGCCAAACGAATGGACCCTGAAATGGTGGGACAGTATGGCAATGGTTTGAAATCGTGAGCTTTCTCTCATTTATTGTTTTATTTTGCTGTACTGATGTTGACTTGTTCCAACGAAGTAATTAGTGCATATGAAATGCGTATAAAATTTATCTATATTACCTTTTTAGACGACGTTTTTTGTTATGTCAACCGGTTGAATGGCATATGCAGTGTTCGTTTTCTTTATGATCCATCAACTAATTGTATAGTTGAACGCAGATTGATATACTATGGTGTCTTAATTATTGCTGTAATTGATGTTTATATGTTAAGAATGTGTTGCTGTTGACAAAGAAAGAGGGATTATTGACGTGCTGATTGGAATAAGGCTGGTGTGATCCGAACTCCTCCAGTAATAAAGTCATCGGTTAGGGTGTCGAACGGTACTAGCAATTTGAATGAATGTAGATGCTGGCAGGTGTGGCATAGATCGCTTCACAAATTAGACCTAGGTGTGTTATGAACTGCAGGTGACCACTCATACGATGAGTCAATCCATTATATGCAAAATCATAGGCAAAAGTGCATATAGTTGCCTTATTGGAAATTTTTTCAGCGCGGCAATGCGTATCGGTAAGAATATGTTGCTGTTGACAAAGAAAGAGGGATTATTGACGTGTATGTTGATTTCGAGATCCTTCCTTGAAGATAACAACCTTAAGAAGGTTATTTATAGTTATGAATCAAAAATCGAAAAACAGATATCTATGGTTTCTACAGATTCGGTAAAAATTGAATGGGTCCTCGAGAAAACGAAAGTGCCGAGCGGGAAGGTTTGGAGTGCTATAAACAAATCTCAGTGGAATAAAGGATATGTTGAGAGAGGTCGTTGAGTTATGAGTCGTAATGGAAACGTTTTGAATGAAGAAAGCTGTTTGATTATTTGAATAGCAGCATAGCGATATGTATTTATAATTAATTAGGACCGTTGTTGCAATGATCACTGTCGATTGTTGTTTATTGAGTGTATCCCTCTTAGTTGGGTGGTGAGAGAAAACGTTGGCAACGGCGGTGATCCGAGGTGGTGGCCATCCACTTTTTGGCATATCCTCTATCCGTTTCAACTACTCTGGCTATTGTCATATGGCGTAACGACTTTCGCTATCCAAAGATCCATCTCGTATTCCACTGCCAACAATATCACTTCCAATATTGAGAAGAAGTACCGGGGAGAAGGAAAAATTTGCTGGATGTTTCAGTTTTAGACCACCACCAACAGCAGATACGAGCTGATAGCATAGCGTTATTGTTTTTTTAAACAACGTTTACCGATCACTTTTCACTCCCATAAGAATGTCTTCCCGATCTGATGTGTCCTTCTTCTCTTAGAAAATTTTTTTGTTAGGAAATGACCCTTTTTATCAGAGAATTCAATGCAACGTCGCAGAATAAGATGTTACAATTTATTGCAATTTGAAGACAAAAATATATGCATTTTTTAAATAACTGTGGGGTTTTATTTAAGGTTATACGGTGTTGCGCTGTCTCGCGATTAAACGTTGTTAGTGGATGTTTTGTGTGTAACATTGACTGCTATCCTTGTAACATTCCAATCCTGCATGACTTAATCACCGTATTGCAGGTGATTGTGCCGACACCTTCATTTCTTGAAGATGGTACAGCATTTTACGAGACACTCGACGAAATGGAAAAGGTAATTTCGGAAGTAATGTAAAACGTTTACCCCTTCCGCTGTTTGCTGTTGCCCCATACTCTTTTATCGTTGATCTTATAGACAAGCACGAGGGGGGAATGGGTAAAAAGACAAGGTAGAGGAGAATGCCTTAATTGTGTCGTTGAATGTGAATACATTAAATAAAATAAGTGTATTAAAATCAGTGTCCATTTTATATTATTTGCATGTTCTTAATTGCGGTCATGTATCTGTCGCGTGCTGTGCGTGTGCTGTTCATGAACAAATCGTCCGCTTATTCAATGCACTTCGTTGAGTTTATTAATTCTGCTTATGAATATTGCATCGTTGCACGCTTTCCTTGTAAAATAGGGAACTTACCGGATTTCATTTTTATTATGGGAACTTGTTTCATAGGTGAATCAGTCTAAACTTAAATGAAGTGAGTGGCATTGCTATGGGGGAGGAGGGGGAACGCCTGTGGAGCATTTAGATGAAAGCGGCGTAGTGATCGCTCTCGTGAATCGCAAATCCATACACTTGCTTAGGAGTGCTTGACCTTTTTTCAGCATACATTGGAAACGAAGATAGTCTACGAATACTCTCCGTTCTCGTCGTGGGATCAGTTGCTGGCACAGTTCCGTCGAATCGAAGGCAATAGTGGTACGTTGGTGATATGTTACAACTTGCGCCGAATCGAGGGCGGTAGCTTCGAAATGGATTTTAACTCGGATCCCTTTGATGTGCGCTTGACAGGTCACATCCCGCAGAGGTGCGCATTTTGCCTTATTGTTTTTAATATCACCGCTTTGAAGGAATGATGGTGTCTCCTTATGACGACTGTATCGTCCGCTTATTCAATGCACTTCGTTGAGTTTATTAATTCTGCTTATGAATATTGCATCGTTGCACGCTTTCCTTGTAAAATAGGGAACTTACCGGATTTCATTTTTATTATGGGAACTTGTTTCATAGGTGAATCAGTCTAAACTTAAATGAAGTGAGTGGCATTGCTATGGGGGAGGAGGGGGAACGCCTGTGGAGCATTTAGATGAAAGCGGCGTAGTGATCGCTCTCGTGAATCGCAAATCCATACACTTGCTTAGGAGTGCTTGACCTTTTTTCAGCATACATTGGAAACGAAGATAGTCTACGAATACTCTCCGTTCTCGTCGTGGGATCAGTTGCTGGCACAGTTCCGTCGAATCGAAGGCAATAGTGGTACGTTGGTGATATGTTACAACTTGCGCCGAATCGAGGGCGGTAGCTTCGAAATGGATTTTAACTCGGATCCCTTTGATGTGCGCTTGACAGGTCACATCCCGCAGAGGTGCGCATTTTGCCTTATTGTTTTTAATATCACCGCTTTGAAGGAATGATGGTGTCTCCTTATGACGACTGTTGATATCACTGCGTACGGTCGCTGTACGTTTTTATTAAGGGTGTTTTCTTTCTGTGCTTTTGTATTTGAATAAGTTGATTTTTTTTTAAGGGTAAAAGTTGAATAGCTTGCTAACAAAGGGTTAGTTGATTATTACGAATATTTGATTCAAAATAATCTAAATGATTTCACCGTAGAGGTGTTTTTTAGCCAGTTTTGAACATCATAAAGCGAAGTGGATTGACAGGGAGGATTTGTGAATGAAACTTGCCATTTGATTCCTCTCTTTTCACACCGTTAAACTTTAGCCCTTCTTTGAGTGGTTGTTAGTGAGCAGAAATGTTTTATTGCGACTAAAAATATTTAGAAGTTATTATTCGTCCATCTCTTTCAAAAAAAAAAAGAAGAAAAGGTGGTTATTGATTACTATAAATACTGAAATACTAAATTATTAAATAAAATACTAAAAGAAATACATCCACCTAAAATCTCATCTAGATTTCTGCGTCCAAATAAAAAGTTTTTTCGTTCTTATGTACAGTGTGACCCAAATATTTCTTATGTAAGTTTCAGTTGAAAAGCTGAAAAAAGTTAGCAGACAATTTCCTATTTGCAAGCATATGTGAAGGCAAATTGTGGCCATATAGAGTTACTTATAAATTAATATAGCGATCATTTTTAGGGTCACAAGCGAATAAACAAGAAATTCTCAACTGTTTTTCATTTTATGCTAAAATAAAATTGAGCAAAAACTTTCAATAAGAAATGGTAATCAAGTACGGGGACGTTTCTGTGTTTCGCGTTGTATTTTGCAAGAATTTGGGTTTTCACCTAATTATTAATGTTTTTTTTTAGTGTTACGCTTTTGATATTCAAATGCGGTGCATGAAGAATTGCCCAGTTATTTATTTGGGATTCCTTTAAATATGTATGGGTGTTTCAGTTTTTAGTACTTAACATATCATCAAATAATGTGCCAGTTTTACCATACTGTACCATCAAAAGCTCATTCACCTTCTGTGAAGATATTGAGTCACTGTAAAGAGGTGCATTCCTAAGCTGTACAAAGAACTTCACTGTTCTTTATGCTAGATGAATGGCATCGGGCATATTCATTCTTTATTCCCACCGTTTGATTCGGTAATTGATCTCACTGATGAGGTTTTTGTTTATATCATCGAACTTTTTATTTTATTAGGTAATTGTTGATGTAATTATTGTATTGTGGTGATTGGTGATTCTATTGTTGAGGAGATCGGTTTAGGGAAGAGGAACGAAACTCGTTGCGAGCCTATCTAGCAGTGTTATATGCAAATCCGAGAATGCGAGTCTTCCTAAGAGGTGAAAAGGTGGATACGAAACGCGTTTTAAGTGCGTTGTATCGACCAAGAATGTACCGCTATCAGGCAAGAAATCTAAAGGCATGTGCTCAGAGAGAATTACAAGAATGCCAGAAGAAGGTTATCGAGTGTAAGTTTTTATATCTTTGAAGATTAGGGAATGCATGAATGATTGCCATTCGAGGTGGATGCAAATTCGATGAGTTAGGTATTGGAAGTTATGTGGATGTGAGCCAAATGTGGATTGTGCTATCAGCGTTTTGCAGACGTCCTCTCAACGAGTAAGAGACCCAAAGAGAGACAGACCTCTCGTCGGAGTTAATCAATGGAGGGTCTCTCTTATGATCATTTAACGGCAACCGGGAAGGGTTTTTTAGTATTCATTATGAATCACAGGAGACGATTGATTATTTATGATAGAAAAGCATCTTGCTGTTTTAGTGAACGACGCTGTCGCTCGCAACAAATCTGAGGTCGCTGACTTTGAGGTGAGGCACCCGAATTTTATGAGTGACGCAACTCTCCGAGTTCACTATCGTTCCCTTGTGAGGGCGATTGATGTCGCTACTGAGATGCTCTCAATTAATTAAAAGGTATTTCAGTAATATATAGCTTATGACGTTGGAGGTAAGTATAAAGAAGAAAAAGGCTTTGAGCCAATTTCTATCGTTGAAATGATCCCTTTTTTAAGCGTCTAAGCAGGTATAAACCAACAATCTAAAATCAGTTGTGACCAATGAAGCACTCACTAATGCGATAACATTTTTGAACGTAACTTTCTAGTAGGATTTGAATGCGTTATGCAATAAAGTGTTCTATACTCTATAAATAAATATTATTTTTATGCAAATTCAATCAATTCGATACTGTTATCTTTATAATAAAGCGAGCATTAATTAAGGTCGAAATCAAACCCCAATCCATTATTACTCTACTTCGGCCTCAATATACAACATCGCAATCGTTATGGCTGTATGGTTTATAACAATGGACGACTCATACGGATGTATGAAAAAGTCAGCAATCAGAAGGAGAAAAACGATCGAATGCTGTAGGTTGTTCCGTTCAATATTTCTCTCTTTTTTCAGTGACTGAATTCAAGTGATGAGTAGAGATTTGCAGGAATTTGTGCTGCTACTATCCACTTCACATATATAACAACTGTGAATTAATTGTTGCTTACAAACTCGGAGATGAGAATACTGCTAATTGAAGTTCGGATTCCTTAGCTCGATCTCCTTTCCATCGCCTCTGGAATCTGTAGGAGGCTGTGAGTTACAGCCGTCTAGATAGTAGAATTAGAGGCCTCAAGATGGCAGTTGATCCGTTCTAACGTCAGAAAGTTGTTGTGAGGGACGCTAGATGATGCATTCGGTTGAGTTTCTTGGCGACATGCAACTATTTCTTTGTTGTTTTCTGAGGATCAAAGTATAATTTCGGCCTGGAAAGTAATCAGCGAAATATCGCTTCGAGGTTACTGTGGTGTTGCTTGTTCGATCGTCTAAGGTTGCAGTTTGAATCTGTGGTTTCGCTTAGTGCCAATGAGCAGTAATCGTTCACTATAGGGATTTGAGCTTGTGGTTGATTAATTTTAAGGAAATACCTTGGCGTTGTAGCGGTCGTGGACGTGCCATGTTCTGTTTTGGCACCAGCACATAGCAAGCAGTCCTTTGAGAATCCCAGGGAATATGCGAACCTAATGAAAGCGATAAACGACTACATGGAACAATATTGGAACGATACGGCAATCGGCGCAACGCCTGGTGGAGTCGCCAACTTTTGGTAAATATTTTCAGTATTATTCATATGCTGTGTTGTAGGTTTTCACAGTAAAATGCAATGTTTTCAGTTCAGAATCTCAAATTTTATAGTAGTGAAATTCAGAGAAAGTAGATTTGACGATGGGGAACTGCTGGGTATATTACTGCATTTTGATAGAGTCGATATACATTTTTGAGAATCCCAGGGAATATGCGAACCTAATGAAAGCGATAAACGACTACATGGAACAATATTGGAACGATACGGCAATCGGCGCAACGCCTGGTGGAGTCGCCAACTTTTGGTAAATATTTTCAGTATTATTCATATGCTGTGTTGTAGGTTTTCACAGTAAAATGCAATGTTTTCAGTTCAGAATCTCAAACTTTATAGTAGTGAAATTCAGAGAAAGTAGTTTTGACGATGGGGAACTGCTTGGTATATTACTGCATTTTGATAGAGTCGATATACATACTTTTCTTTCCTAAATACTTGTTTATTGGGATCGCTGAGTTAATTTGCAAGAAATATGTTGCGTTGTGTCATATCGTTTAGGGCTTTTAGAAATTTTTTTGTGCTCAAGAATGACACAGGAAGTTCGATCGGTTTGCATCACGTTGAATGATGGCATGCTGAGAGTAGAGATGTGTATGGCACACTATTAGATTGATACCTGTAATCTGTGCAAGAAGTTGGTTATTAAGTAGTAGTCGTTGGTATTGGTTCGAACATGCACCACTTCCTTCCCTATTGTGAAAAGTATGTCGTATTTGTGGCAGCGCTATATTTGTATATGTGTGAGCATCGCTCAAGTGAACACTTTTAGATGTGAATTTCGATGATTTCAAAGAGAAATTTTCATGCTTTCGTTATGTAAATGGTTTCGAGGGAATAATCTGACTTGCTGAATAGATGGATATGCATTTCAAATATCTGATGCACCCCTCATGGTAGAGGAATTATGTGGGAATAATTCTTGGTGACGTCTCATTTGGCATGTAGAATTTGCTATTTGTTTTGCTGTTTATTCCAGCTACTTATTAATATGCTTGAGATCAGTAAGCTCAGCTTGCAGGCGAGCATTCGGCTATGAAAGTATGGAGTGGAATGCGGAACCAAGCAATCAATCGGAATTTATTCGCAAGCGATGCGCTACGGTCGGCTATTCGGTTCAGTGTGGTAAAAGCTTGTCTATTCTGTGTGTTGATTAGTTAGACATCTAAAGTTTGCAAGAGTTTCGTGATTGTTAAAATTTATTATGGCATTATCCACCGGTACTTTGCTTGTTTTGTAAGCTCACTTTTGTAGATTGGATGTATTGGTTACTGAACATACCTTTGTTTTGTCGAGGGAAACTTGAGATAATGAGGGCTTGAGATTATTCTGTAAAGACTGTTTATGCACGTAAATGACCTGAAAGCTTTTATGGTCACATATGGTCAATTCAGGTCATTTGCATGCATGCATTTGTATGGTCATATGCCGATTACTTGGGAGCCATATTTTTGTTATGAAGCGAGTAAAAGGAGATGACGCTACGAATGCGTTTGCGTGACGGGTGGTTGCTGCATTATCGAGAATAGAATATAGAATTTGCTTAGTTGTGCAGTCATTTTTGATATCTTTTGGGTAGGTTGTATACCTTTGTTTTGTCGAGGGAAACTTGAGATAATGAGGGCTTGAGATTATTCTGTAAAGACTGTTTATGCACGTAAATGACCTGAAAGCTTTTATGGTCACATATGGTCAATTCAGGTCATTTGCATGCATGCATTTGTATGGTCATATGCCGATTACTTGGGAGCCATATTTTTGTTATGAAGCGAGTAAAAGGAGATGACGCTACGAATGCGTTTGCGTGACGGGTGGTTGCTGCATTATCGAGAATAGAATATAGAATTTGCTTAGTTGTGCAGTCATTTTTGATATCTTTTGGGTAGGTTGAAGAATGATTTGTTCGCAGATATTAATTATCAGCAAATAATAGATTTGGAAGTGAAAAGTTTCTTATCCGCCAAACTTCTTGACCGAAGCTTTCGTAGTTTTCGGGTAGAAGTTTGTTTTATCTATTTGTTTCATTCTTTACATATGTGTAAAGGTCAAATTTATGACCTTTACAACTCTATCGTCCTCTTCCTTCCCTCCACATTCTTCTTTCACTTCGTTCCCTTTCTTCCCTCCGCGAATTGGTGCTGCATAGTACATTTCTTTCTAAATGCAGAGTAGCACAGGAAAAACAATCAATTTTATCATTGAGCACCTAATAACTTTAATTGATTATTCTACTGATATGCAAAGGAGGAATTAAGAAAAGAGCACCCGCAACAGAACTATGAAAACATCTAGGGCATAAGCCTCCACATTCTTAAACCTGACCATGAAGGGATTTTGTCAAAACGTTCCTTATGGTCATTAAGAACAGATTATTAGAGTGCTGGGGTGGTGAGTTTTAATGAATGAAAACGCTCGAAATTTTGTACTTTGCAGATATTTGTTTGAAATGGAGACATCTCGAGTTTCAACAGAGCTATTTGACCAGGGGAATCCCGAAGAATTGGAACTGCAGCATGAACCCTAATTCACTTTTCCGGAGTTGCTCAAAACTAGAAGAACTGCCAAAAATTCCCGAAGGTCGTCTCTTGAGGCTTCCTGACAAACCGCCGAAGTTATCGAGCAAGCAGGACAAAGAAGCGTCTCCAATGTCGTCGCAGATGTAAGATCTATTTTTAACTTTGCCTACCGTGGATGGTAGTGGGAAGTAAGTGGTTGACGTAATTTGTAGATGTTGGTAGTTCAAGCTTTATGTTAGCATTATTGCTATCAGTGGGCTGCATTGGTAGTTTTTATATGTATTGGAGCTTTTTCCTTTGGTCAAAATTTGGTTGACTTTGTGCACTTTGCTATAGTTTGTGTCGTTATCCCGTTTTTTTTTACCTGGAACGGAACTTGCTATAGTGTGCCACACTGAATCTGCGAGACCATAAATTTCCCTTAGTTTTAGAAATATGGCAGGAGAGGAACTTTTTCAAAGGATTTTGCCAAGTCTGACGTTTTTGATACGTTCGATGTCTAAAAGAGGCGAGCGATTCTCGGAGATAGTATGAGAATATTCCGAAGTAAGATTAGAAGAAAGGAATTTCAAAGCATAAGAGATTCTGAAGTTTTACCAATTTTTTAGAAGAAGCCGAAGGGTAGCAGCAACGCGCAAATGGATACCTACGCCTTCTCCGCCAACCTCTAAGCGGAAGGTTCGGATGAGACCTGTGCGTCTCAGATCTCCTTCTTTAGAAACTGAATCTTCTGAGGATGATAAGCTAAGATCAAAGACTCCGACTGGAAGAAGAGCATTGAAAAAGAAGTCAATCCCAGCGCGAAAATCAAATGAACGTCCGGGAGCTAAAATAATGACCACCTCAAGCAAGACGTTGACGGGTATTCAGCGGACGACGACATCGCAGCGCCTCATGGAAAGAAATCACTCGCAGGTTGACGAGCTTCTCATAGAGGACGACGACGATTCGGAGGTATTGTTTCGTGATGTGATGGTTACTCTTAACGATGCTCTCACAAACTATATGATTGCCACATTTTGCTGCACTCTATTTTTCAATCTTTTTTTTCAGTATATTTGATTATGAAGGAGTTGAACTGCAATTAGATTCACTTCCAGGGGACGGCAGCGTTATCCAAACATCAGCATTACATTGATGATGAAGAGGGAAGAGCACACAGTTTACAGCAGTTCTCATTTAGTATGAGTGGGATAATGCTTTAACATTTTGATCAGATAGTTGAACTTTATCTAGAAAGTACAAAAGGGGCTGTACTTTCTCTGTTATTCTCGTATCAGTCCTAACTACGTCAATATATTCATCGCTGGCAATATAGATTCCTGGATCGATGATTGTCGGGAAAGTTTTGCCTTGTGGATTCCGACTCCGACTACACGATATTTCTGGACCTTAGAAAGTTTGAGAGATATGTTCTAAGACCTGCGCTGTATCGTGAGAGGTCATTTATGTTACACAGTGGGTTTGAATAAGAGTCGTTCTTGGTTGATCGTACAGCCTGTTGGATAGAACACTCCAGGTCGAGATAGTATCAAACGCAGTGTGCTAGGTAAGGAATTAGGGTCAACTAGCCAATACACAAACATGCGGGAAAGTTGTGAAGCAGAACTAATGTTTCTTTGTTAGAAATAAAATCAAATATCCCCGCTGTTCATATCAGAGGATATAGTTGGTAAGTTATAAATGTTAATCGTTTATGGGAGAGCATTTAATTGAATGGAAATGTGTAGTAATATTTGCATATTCGAGAATGTATATTTGCATGCATCTTTCAATGAGTCGGAGCATTTATTCAGGATGAGCCAGCACCGAAACGTCAATCACTTGCGAAGACTAAGGTTTCTTTTTGGAGTTTTTTCAATCATTTCCACTTGCTTTGTTGTATTTAGGGGACGTTAATTTATTTGTGGATGCTGCAATTAGCAATTCTCACACGAATACCAGTTTCTAGCAGTTTAGAGAGTTAACGGAAACATTCAAAGGTTCGAAATGACGAGAGAAACGATCATTCATGAATGGAAAATGGGAATGTTGAGGGTAATGCGATGGATTGTGTTATAAATCGATAGAATAGATGAAGTGTGGCGTTTGAATGGAGGTGACAGTGAAGTTAATATGTGACAAGTGAAGGGGTGTCGTTTATTTAGGCATTTGTGGGTAATAGCAAGGCAACCACTCAAATCGCTGATGTGGAACGAGAGAGCGAATCGTCGGAGCTGACCATTGTTGACGAGGTGTCAAACCAGCAATCTCATCACAACAGTGGTAAATATAATTAATTGCTGTTATATTCGCTTATTATTTATTAGAACCGTGCATAAGCGTGTGAAGGTGAACCCATGAGCACATATTTCAATGCACAGTGATTCGCACTATGATCACTCGCTCACCGTCATAAAAACTTGAGGGCGGGACTGCGTTAGCATTTCGAAGTCGTAGTTAGTGTATTGCATTTGTTTTCTTCGAAAGGGACTTTCCAGGAGTGATAAACTTGAGTGGCGTGATGATTTACACTGTAGAGGTGGCATTTTTGTATTGGGAATATATTTTGCTGGCATTATTGTAATAATTAAGCACATAATATGTGGGAGCGTTATCATATTGACTTATAATTTTTTTCAATCCTTCTATTTAAGGACGTAGTGAATATTTGCCTACTTTTTTCTTCTCTCATGCTTCCTCATATTTACGCTGTTTTGTATTAGCCAAATGAGACAGTATACAGGCAAATGATCGTAGATGTTTAGAGATTAGTTAGGGTACGTGATACATGTTATGGATGTGAGTACTCGAGTATTTCCGTACAATCATTGGTGTGATGGTATTGGTGCATTTATTTATAGATTTAACTCTAGTACTTGCAAAATTAGCACTAATAGATTTGAGCATTCCCCTTCCAATGCCTTTTTTGAAATAAACGTTACAAGTAGTGACTGGAACTCATATATCAGTAATGACGCCTTTTTTCCTTTGTTGTTTATATTTGAGTTTGCTCATTTCGACGGCATTGGTTAGAGGAGAACGACATGAAAGGAGGAGGGCGGGGTGTTGGCACTCATCGTCCCTGAAAAAGATTTGTAAATTTCTGTCGTATTTACTCATTCTCTGTTGTTTCTGAGTTTATAATGCAAAACTAGACGGATGATCATTACGTGAAAAAATGTTATAGTTCTGCGCTTTTACCGTGGGATTTTGTTTTTTGTTGGTATTGGGAGTTAGCAGTGGTGG
The DNA here is from genome assembly GCA_006503575.1 of Baylisascaris schroederi. Lineage (NCBI taxonomy): Eukaryota > Metazoa > Nematoda > Chromadorea > Rhabditida > Ascarididae > Baylisascaris > Baylisascaris schroederi. The sequence continues at coordinate 110,157 of QEWY01000623.1, read as the reverse complement.
ATTGAATTGATGGATAGTTTTTATGAAGGATGGTTTCAGGTGAGAAGATAAAGAAGATTCATGAAACGAAATCACTCATTATGGTACAGTCAGCAAAAAAGACTGCAGCTGTGGAGAGTGAGGCGAGCAGCACACCTCAAAGCGAACAGACCATCGGCGAAGAAGTAAATTATATCTGTGTAATATGTGTTACTTGCAATGCCTTTATCGGCTATATATTATGGAAGCTTAATAGGTTTACGTGAATGATCTTTCATTCTGGTAATTTTGGCTGGGTGCAAGCCATTAGGCCTTATTTATACCTACTTTTTGCTTATGGTTTTATGCCTGAGGCAACGATTGGGAAAAAAGTTGGAGTTGTGATAGCTAGTCATCGAAGTTGAAGGTGCTTGCAAGATTAGGATGTGCACATCTCACTACCCATCTCTCCCTCCCTTCCCATCTCCCCATCCCCTTCCCTCTGCACCTCCCCTTCCCTCTCCCCTTCCTCTTCCCTCTCCCCTTCCCGTTCCCTCTCTCCTTCCCCTTCCTTCTCCCTTCCTCTTCCCTCTCTCCTCCCCCATCCCTCTCCCTTTCTCCTTCCTGCTTGCAAGATTAGGATGTGCACATCTCACTACCCATCTCTCCCTCCCTTCCCATCTCCCCATCCCCTTCCCTCTGCACCTCCCCTTCCCTCTCCCCTTCCTCTTCCCTCTCCCCTTCCCGTTCCCTCTCTCCTTCCCCTTCCTTCTCCCTTCCTCTTCCCTCTCTCCTCCCCCATCCCTCTCCCTTTCTCCTTCCCTCTTCCCTTTCTCTTCTCTCTCCTCCTCTCCCATTGCATTCTTTTTCGTCTTCTACCGTCAATGTTCAGCGAGTTATGTTGCTTTATGTCGGTGGGAGAGAAGTAGGTATAATAAATTAATGGGAGCCTTTTTATTCAGGATGTGGAATCCGATTCAAAGGTGGATAGGCTGTTGCGTAAGTTGAGCGAGGTGCTTGAGTTCTTCAGGGAATCATCGTTTCCCAAAATACACTTTGCAAACGTTGATGATGCGTTGGCGTTCGATTTAAGCGAATACTTTGGTGCCTATCGTCGTGGACTTGAAGTGGTTCGTTCTTATTTTAGTTTTTTTTGCTTCATAGATATTAAGAAACGACAATAAAACTGTCCATTGTGAAGAGGTGGAAAACAACGAAATGCATTCTTAGAAGACGTGTTAGACCTGTTAAAATATTGGTCTGTTTTTGCATTTTGTATGATTCATTTTGTTCGTTTATTTCAATATCCTGAAATGGGAAAACATATAAAAAGTATTGGGGCCTGAACAAAAAGCCGGAGTGAAATGTTTGTGATGCAACAATTCGGGCAAAGAGAAATTTTCAGTATTTCTGTGAACATCGAAATGATTCAGCGGTAGTTGGAAGGTGGACGAATGAATGCATGAATCTGGCTTGTCTACAGCACTAGCTGGCAAGCTATAACTGATGTCTACATCATTTCCGGAAGGGGGGGGGGGAACAAACTGAAGTATTTATGAGAGTATGATTTCAGAAACCTGCGCAAGATTTTATGAACTCTCTTGATCTGAAATGTGAATATTGTGTAGGATTTTATGAAAAGAAAATTAAATCAAGTGAAAGGAGGGTTTTCTTGAGTGCTACTTTGTTCGCATCGCTTGCTTTCATCTCGATCCACACGGAAATCCACGCTTTTATTTCATATTTAAGCCAATGGAATACCTTTTCGTAGAGGGAATTCAGTCGAGCTTGCTACATTCGTTGCTCACTTATGAAAATTACACAAAGAGCTGGTTTTTGTTTGAGTATTTAGTCTTCCACTTCGATAGACAATAATTCGAATGTGGCAATCTGCTGAAATGTTTTGAAATCACGAAGGTAGTCTACGTTTGACTTCCTTCTTAGAAATGCCTAATGAGTTGAAGTGCAAATTGAAAGCAAAATCGTCCTCCCCATTCTCTTTCTATGCGAGAGGTTTTGTGTTCTACTAGCTGCCTTTTTCAACGTGATAGTAAAGGGAAATGATTGTCGTTATGCACAACATATTTGAAATTCTAAACGAAAATAAGGAACAGTTAGTACTTGAAGTTCTAAATGAAAATAGGAATGGATGTGAAGTTAACGATAAAATAGCTCTCCAATAGCGCAGAGTGCATCGCTTAGTTTTATATCCCTCTCCTCACTCAGTTTTATTATCAAATGTCAGTGATGGCGATAATTAGTTGATTTCAATCTGAAGCAATAAAACGTTTAGTGAAGTGTATTTTGTGATTTGACGTTTTCTATTTCAATTGGTTTCAGTTGATCGATGAACAAGTTGCGAATAAAGTGCAGAAATATTTGAATAGCGCTGTGAAGGTGATGAAGTGGGCCGATCCTGAGGTAAGCATCTTGATATCGTTTATCAGTTCGCATTATCTAATGAGGTTGTAGTTTTTCTTTTTGTTGAGTTGATATCACTTCAACTCATATGGCTATTTCAACGAATCACTCTTACAGTTATATATCTCATCGAGGTATATTGATTTTTTAATTTGAGTTTTCTGCATTCTCACTTATAATTATTCAGTTTGGGCTTGTTCCTGTTCGAAACAATTGTAGAAGGTCGCGTATCCACTTCGGTAACTTCTGAAGATTCGAGAATCCACTTCAGTAGTGTTCCAGAAATACTCTTCTGTAAGGCCGTTGAGCTTCTATATGAGATTTACTTTTGAAGGTGGATGCTGAAGGTATTGCTGAGGCATAGACTAGCTAGAAACAATGCAAGGGATATGATTTAAAATTATGAGACTATATGGATCTATCTAATATTTGATTAGAAAGAAGAAAAACTGATAAATAATAAATCAACGAGGGGAAAGGGATTCAAAAGTGTGAAGATGAGTAATGCGTTGAAGTGTTCCTAGTGCGTAGGATTTCCTCCTTGATGTTTCACTTTCTTTGAGAGTGTTCGAGACGTAAGTGCGAACGCACCTCGATCTGTGAGTTGAGCGTACTGAATATTAACATTGATATTCAGTACGATCAACGCTCAGTATCGGTCAATATCTGTGTAACGCTTAATAGTGGTCAATGTTACGGTCATTATCAACATACTGTCGACGAGTTGACCATATGTTTTCGTCACGCAACGTTGCCATCGCCGTTCACTTGTAAAATCTTCTGAAGAGGTTTATTTTTGTTTAATGTTTGATTGTTTTATAGATGGCAGATGAAATCACCGACGAGAACGTATTGCAGAAGATGGACGAATTCACGAAGCTCATTTAGAAGAATATATTCTGTTGCCTCTTTTAAAGTGTTATCCCATTCATACCTCATTTCATGTATTTATCTCATTCTTTGTTTATTACTTTGTTCATTTCACATATTCGATTCTTATGCTTTTATCGTTTTTATCACTCATTTCATGTTCGTTTCGATTACGAGTAATGGGCTATTGTTTTATTACTTTCGGGCCTATTAGATGTGGCTTTTGCACCGGTCACATATCACCTCAGAGGAAATAAGTCAGCTCTAAGTGCGAATTGAACCACTGACGGTGGTAATTAAGTGAGTGATTCGAAAGTTATGGTTGATTAATTGAGAGGAAGTTGTCCTACAGTAGGATAGTCGCGTACATAACCCGATGTACTTATATACCTGTAGTATGATGCACATGTAAATATACCTGAGCATGCTTATAGGCAACCTTATCGCTGCCCTTATCCAATTGCAGGAGGAATGGGTTATATTACTTGAATTTGATTCCCAGGACTGCCACGTGTCATCAAACTACCGATATTTAGAACCGACATAGTGGTTTCAGTTCGAAAGTTGAAGTATATTTGCTTTTTATCGCTGCCCTTATCCAATTGCAGGAGGAATGGGTTATATTACTTGAATTTGATTCCCAGGACTGCCACGTGTCATCAAACTACCGATATTTAGAACCGACATAGTGGTTTCAGTTCGAAAGTTGAAGTATATTTGCTTCGGAAGAGTGATTTGAAGGCTTCACCTTCATGGGAAGGGTTGTTTGCCTTGATTTTCCCGTTAATAGTTCTGCCACGGTCGACTTTGCCAAGAATCTATCTATGAAGCGTTGTGCTTTTGGCTATCGCATCTTCTTATAATCAGCATATATTTGAGGTGTAGGTGTGGAGATTGGGAAGCAAGGTACTACAACATTCGTAGTTTTTCGAAGTGGAGCTGTATTCGACGGGAATTCGAAAAGCGCTTCTAATAAATTTGATGTGGGACGCTTATGTTCGTAAATGAGTAGAGGATGGGCTTATAAATAAATGAATACGATAATCGGTGATAGAATTTATAGTGTTTCATTATTTATACGTTGCAATTTAAAGCATTTTCGTTAAGTTTAGAGGAGCTGATAAATGCTCCAATAATTGGCGTTATCGTTATAATGCTATTCGATGTTTTATTTATTGTTGCTTAGTTATTATTGATCTCAGTGGTTCTTTCTACGAATCATTATTTCTTCCTAATAGTATAGTATAATCGGTTCTTATTGGTCTCTCTCTTAATTTGATTTCTTCATTCTTTTTTCTTGGATTTTCATCGTATCATTGATATAATTTTTAAAATATGAGTGTCCAACAATAGTGCAACAAATTGACGATTGCTTTTTATCACTTAAGATTCCTAGGGGAACGTTGAAGTCTATAGTTTATGCAAGTGGAACTTGTTTTGTTATCATTTCAAGGATAGGCATAGGAAGATGGAGGTTTTTTGAGGCATTTGAGGTTGAGGAAGAGCTGTTGAGGAGTCATAGTTTGGAGTTGGGGGAGGAAGAAGGAGCTCTTTGAGTTGGATCACTCAATCATTTTATTGATCGATTTTATGCCCCCATCATATCTTCTATTGTTCTCTTGTCGGTGGTGATTCTAGTGTTGTGTAGTGTTATATATTTGTTGTAGTAACGTTTAGTTGAGCCTCAATAGTTTTATGTGAAATGTTTCAATCATTGGGAATGTGGGTATATTCGTCGATGTGGTTGTTCGATTTCCAATGTATTCATATATCATTGTTTATGATTTTTTATTGTGGCGCATTTGTCACGCCACTCTCAATTGTGACGTTTAATTTCCATCCATACAGCTTGATGTGCTTATTTTTCAAGTGATAGAATATATCGTTTGAGTATAATAAGGAACGCATGAACTGATTGGTGATTGGAATATATGATGGAATGGATGGCCTATCTTGAAGGGAATGAGATGACTGTCTTTCGTTCTCTTTAATCAACGAGGCAAATATACTTTTCATTAATCGACGATAAAACAATTTAAGAAGTTAATCGAATCAGATTTCCAAAGATAAAAAAATTATAGGTCACCATAAGTCATTTTTGGTGTTTTTTAGCTGAATTTTCTGTTGTTTTTTTTGTTTTTTCAATTTTTTTCACAATGAGAATTCATAAATTCATCGTTTATTGTGCTGAAATATGTTCATAAAGGTGAAAATTTCCTCTCAAGAGTTCCATATAATATATTCAATTCAGAGTGATATTTCCTCGTAATGTTTTCTCACCTCTGTTATAGTTTTATTTCGTTACATCTAATATACTCTTATTGTCTATAAGTTTACCCATATTATTGATGTCATTCATATTATTACATTTTCAATAGAGCCCATTTTTGTAAATAAAACTACTCGTTGATATTGAAATATACTTATGGTAGCCAATCCATTATTATTATCTTTAGTAGTTGTTTATAATTTGAGTGGAGTGGAATATTTCCACTACGCAATGATTAAGAATTCACGCCATCGCCTTCTACTAAACGTGAGTGAATCATTTTCTTTGCATTTTTCAGCAGTTTTTTTAACGCATGATCGGTTGTTTTTCTTCCGTTTATTGGTCAAAAAATGTGTCGGTAAATTGATATCTTCAATTGTTTTTTCCAATTTTTGGAATCGTAGATTTGGATGATATTTTACTCATATATTATTGATATCATCTTCAATCACTTGAGCCGTGATTCAAAACATATCAGCAAGTCCCCTCTCTATTGATAGATCATATCGAGCAATAATATAACTAGATTCAGGGAAAGGTTATGTTTCGATAGCACAAGTTCAGCAACGATAACTGCATGATACGTTAGTAATAATATGCTAGTCAATGCGGTACATCTTCGTCGATTAGCAACAGATCAGCTATAGGCAGCAATGAGTAATGGGTTGGTTGGCCGAATTCGAGGTGTTTGAATTCACTTGTGGCTTCGAATGTATTCACTCCGACTAGCTAGCTTCAGTAGTTTGCACCGATAGTCTGTAGATGACTTTGGTGACTTTTTATCGTCGTTTAAATATTTCAGTGAGTCTGTTCTTGTACCTTCGGTGATGAGATGACCTCTTGATCGAATCTGTTGTGAAGGTGGTGGCATGTGATGGTTGCATTTTTCTATAATTTGGGGTTATAAAGTGCACACTTGCAAAGGTGTTCCGAGATTGAACATCATAACGGAGCGGTTATAGATGTTGGTGGGATTGATGTAATTGTATTTCTTTATGTAATCCTTAACTCGTAAAGAAGGAATTATAGTGGTCAAAAAAAAGAGCGATACTAACGAAACACGATAGGGAAAACTATAACGAACATTTTGGCCGGGTGAGACACTTAGCGGATCGTTTCGAATCGTTTTTAATGTCTGTGGAATTGGCTTGCTGAAATTGTCGTAGGAAGTCGTATTTGTGCATGCTTCTATTGGATGTGTACATCCATCCGGTGGTTTTATTTCGGATTCCACGGAAGCTGCAGTTAAGAAATTTCATAGCTGCAAGATATAAGTACAGTGTGCACTGTAAAGCAAGTTTATTTTACCTTTATAAGCAACTGGTAAGGGAGTTATGGGCATCTAAATTTTAGTAAAATTTTGCATTCATTTTTTGATTTCATATAAAAGACGATCCTTTGCAAGATGTGATGCTGATGCGATTAAATTAGATAGAATAGGGATGTGATTTCCTATAATTTTGGGGTTTTGCGATGTTGGTTTAAACGATGAACTAGATTTGAAAAGCACATGCTGTGCCAAATCCTGATGCGCTTTCCAACTTGTTATCCCGTTGCAGTATTTGTCTAAGCGAAACCTTCAATCCCACAACGAACGATAGCGTTGTGATACTCAAAGGGATGTCAAGAGTTGTATTTTTTATGCAAATATATAAGTTGCGGTAGCGAATGCAATTTTTGCAAAGCCACAGGAGGAAGTTTTTTCAGTATATTGCAATTTCCTTCAAGCATAAAAAGTTAGCAGAACTATAAAGTTTATTTCTTTGTTATCTGAAATCATGAATGGTTGAGTGCTTTCACTCATGTTCTTATGAGTAATTGTATGCCACCCACATCGAACTATATCTTCGCACCTCCAGCGCATGGATTGCATCTAGCTTGAAGAGGCAGATTTGTGTTATATGTAAACATAATCGGCCACAACCGAATTTCAATCATTTGCTGTATCGGTTCATTTGTTCGTTCTTTGTTGCAGTGTGGTTTATACCGCAAACCTGAGGTTAGACGGAGTGTGGCACAATGCAAAACGATCTTGGTGAAGTAGTGGAATTGTACGTACCGAGGAAGTGTTCATCTTCGTCGAGGATCATCTCGGCTACCGATCATGCGGCCGTTCAGATTGATTTTGCTGATGTGGACCCGAACACCGGTCGAATGATACCCGGGAAGGTGATCAGGTTGGTTTTTGATTAGCGTACAGATTGCTGAAGGATGTGAGATGCTTCGGTTGAAACGAGTAATTAAGCTGCGTTTGCTCACATAATTGGCATTCAGAAGTCCACTTCGTCGAATCTAGGCTTGAGGGGTTTCTTCTGTGGGTTTTTTTTTTTATGTATTTATATAGTACCTGTCAAGTGGGTGAAGCGGATGAGGAAGAATCATTAAACATTCGAAAGTATTAACGAAATTGAAGTGGACGTAAGACATAATGTTATCGTTTCTCTCTTCCATCCCCATCTCTTCCTGATTACCATGGATAGTGGCGTTTGGTCTGCGATTTTTTTTTCAGATTTTACTAATCGGCCTTTGATCTCATGTTAGGTAGTGGAGTTCAGTCTACTTCAACCTTTTAAATGCACGAGTTTAACGCATGACTTGCGTCAGGTTTTGCTGTTCAGTCATGCCTTCCCTTGCGTGCTGCAATTGGGTCTATGAAATCTTTTTGTATATGGAATAGGAATCTTCTTGTTTTTTATTTCATTCGTTTTTGCACTTGTAAATTCGTTAATATCGAACGTATCATGACGAGGTGCAGTCTCTATGTGGTAAAGAGGGCCGCCAAATTCGGCAATTTTGAAATACAGCCGATTGATAAAAGCGGCAAGCGTTTACGGGTGCAGTGTAAGCGGTGAACTTCACATGCAAGCCGTATCGTAAGTCACATGAATTAAAGTAACTGTCATTTGTGTTTTTATTTGGTTTAAAAATGCTTGAAGAGTGCCCTATTGCTGGATGTTCGAGTAGACCACTCCACCCTCTTGAATGCAATTGAAAAACTCGGTTCTGCCTAATCGAATTCTTAATTGCCATTTTTCTATATCTGTAGATTTTATGGGAGCGGTTGAGCATGAAAGAAATGCGCAGTTGTGAAACACCTCGAAATGCCTTTCTTCTCGATGTTGGAGCTCCCAAACTTGGAGCCTAGAATATTGCCTCCAAAGGAACTCCTCGGCTGTTCGAGCAGTTCTCTTTTTTTGGAGGATAACGATTCAGAGGGCTAAACTTATCGGCTTTAGGTACACATTCAACAAGTTAGCATTTTGATGAAGGTGAATATATTTTTAGGTATGCAATTTGTGGTGAAATTCGTCGAATGGGGGAATCGGATGATTGTGTTCTACGTTTGGCACAACGTGACAATATCATACCATCCGATGCATAGTATAATGGGAGTTGTTTGTTGATGTTGAATTTTGCATAAATTAATTTACCTCATCGTTTGGTGATTATATTTATGCAAATATGGTTGATTTATGACCAATAATGTTTGCACTATTGTTGTGATGATGTGTTTGCAGTATTATTGTGCTCATTTATGGGATACTTTTGGGACGATCAGCCATGGAGTTACACAAATGAGATACTAAACGGGACCGAACACCGAGAAGGGGGGAACGGGTCTAAATGGGACTGAGCAGCAAGGAGATGAAAGAGTAAGTAGTCTGTAAAATTGTTGGACTGTCTTTAATGCACACGGAATGGAATGGGTTTATCAACCAGAGAAAGAGGGAGGTGTGTGTAATATAATAGAGTAGAGAAAGTCACCTATCACTAAGCGATATAAAGTCATTGCGTAGTGGTTTTCTATAACGTTTATAATCATCTATGTGTTACATTAACCTTTCTGTAATCAATCTTTGATGGATATGAGTTTTTCACTCTAAATTCGTATTAT
>QEWY01000623.1:0-91089 GCA_006503575.1 Baylisascaris schroederi | reverse complement strand
GGGGGGGGGGGGGGGGGGGGAGTTATAAATTCTTCTTCAAGTATGATTAAGATCCTGGAAGAAAAATTTGTAGTTCCCTCTCCTCCTCCCCATTCCGCTTTCCCGTTGGCTACCGACGACGGTTCTTATTTTCGAGGAAAATTTTTTAGTTCCCTCTCCCCCTCCCCATTCCACTTTCTCATTGGCTGCCGACGACGGTCCTTAATTATATTCGAAGAAAATTTTGTAGTTCCCTTCCCCCCCTCCCCGCTCCCCTTTCTCCTTGGCTGCGGACGATGGTTCTTAATTATATTCGAAGAAAAGTTTATAGTTCCCTCTCTCCCTCCCCACTCCTTTTCTCGTTGGCCGTCGACGATGGTTCTTAATTACATTCGAAGAAAAATTTATAGTTCCCTCTCTTCCTACCCACTCCCCTTTCTCGTTCGCTGCCGACGACTGTTCGTAATTATTTTCGAGGAAAATTTTATTGTTCCCTCTCTCCCTACCCACTACCCTTTCTCGTTCGCTGCCGACGACTGTTCGTAATTATTTTCGAGGAAAATTTTATTGTTCCCTCTCTCCCTACCCACTCCCCTTTCTCGTTCGCTGCCGACGGTGGTTCTTAATTATATTCGAAGAAAAATTTGTAATTCCCTCTCCTCCTCCCCATTCCGCTTTCTCGTTCGCTGCCGACGATGGCTCTTAATTATGTTCGAGGAAAAATTCATAGTTCGGTCTCCCCCTCCTCATTCCACTTTCTTGTTGGCTGCAGACGATGGTTGTTAATTATATTCGAAGAAAAATTTATAGTTCCCTCTCCCCCTTCCCCCTCTTTTTCTCGGTAGCTGCCGACGATGGTTCTTAGTCATATTCGAAGAAAAATTTGTAGTTTTCTCTCCCCTTCCCCACTCCTCTTTTTTGTTGGCTGCCGACGGTGGAACGTGGAGGGGGAGAGAGCTTTAAATTTTTCTTCGTGCTCACTAGTTTCAGAGGATTGTGAAAAGTTTCCTGGCTAACTTCTCAGAATTACTTCAGAGAAGCGCGATGACCCTCTTGTTAGTGAATTCTCCAAATAAATATTGAATCTTAGCATATATGAATTCTTAAACATTCAGTGATCATCGTTTTACTTGAGTTACTGAAATATTTGTTAAATCTTTTTTACATATATATTTTATATATGCTGCAATCTTGTAAGTTCTCTAAATATTCGCTGATGTAAATTCTGCTTTAGCCTGCAGATCGTTGCGGCAACTCAAAACATCTATCCATCTTGTCCTCTCTTCCTTCGTTTTTCCCAAAGTAAATTGGTATAATTCTTAAGCAATTGCTTTAGGGAAATTCCAACATGGCTGACCTTCATTGAAGCAATATTTGTTTCAGGTGTTTGGTTTAGGCAATAAAACTTATGAGCATTATAATGCAGTGGGTAAATTCTTTGACCGACGTCTCGATGAGCTCGGTGCAAAACGTATTTATGAACTTGGACTTGGTGATGATGATGGTAATCTTGAAGAGGATTTTATGAGGTTATTTTTTCGTTTTTTTTTATTTCCCTTCTTGAAACCCTACCCTTCCCCTTTTTTTTTAAAAAAATCATCAATAGAAAAAAAGAGCAATTCGATAAAGATGTTGTCTAATTATTATTGAATAAAAAATTATTTAATAACCGATTTGAAAACTAAAATAATTGATTAGCGTCTCAAAAGCATATTTATTTCGATATTTTTTCGAATATTATTTACATATGCCTATCCTCCTCTATGTTGATGCGATCTTATGTCCACAACCAATTATTTGCATACCAAATTTGCATTTAATTGACCATTTTTTGACATAATTGCTTCGTCGACTGAGTCATTACGTTCAGTAGGACTTTATCTAGTGTTCGTTGACTTAACTACTCAATTGACGGGTAAATTTGCATATTTAGGAAAGTTTGAACCAAGTCCTCTGTTCACCTCACCATTCTCCGATTTTTGACCATTTTCAGTGAATAATGTTCGTACAAATGGAAGCAATGTTGCTAGTGGGAACTTTATTTTGCTTAGACATATACCTTTTTGCTGTCTTAATTTTGCTACGACTTCGTCACCTCAAAGCTTAAGGTCATGACGCTATTCAAAAAACTTGATAGGTTCGGCTTTCGATAGTATGTGGATGGCATGATGAGCAATTTTATAGCAAATGGTAGCAATACCTTTATAATTTACCGATTTCATTTTTTAATGGAAATATTTTCATTGTAATTAGCGATTCTATGATTAATGAAGTGGTTGATTCAGATGGCGAGAAGGTTTCTGGCCGACGGTTGCACAGTCATACGGATGGGAGATTTCAGATGAAGCGGGTTCGGAAAGACAATATCGATTCGAAGTGATTGAGGATCCTACGACGACTCTCTTCACTGGAGAGTACGGTCGTCTAGGCGCTTTCGAAAAACAGAGACCGTAAGTCTTGGTTTTCTAACCATTATCTATTGTCTTTATCCTCATAATATATAATACGACTATCGGATCGCCATCTCCTTCACCCATCTCTATCTCTGAAATTACATCGCCAAAGTCATTGCCGCTTATCGACTAACACCTGAAATTCTACTAGATAATATTTAGTACTGTAAGCAAATTTAGCGCCGTATACCGTACATCCTTTTTGTATTGAAAGCCTGGAACGATATTGCTGGGAGTTTGTTAACCCGATGCTATTTTCTTTGCGTTTTTGTTGCTTACAGTATCGTTGTAGCATTGATAAACGTTCATAACTTTGCAAAAGCGATAAGGAATAGATAGATATATTAGCAATAATGCGTCTATTTCGATACAGCGATAGCTTTTGAAGATTTCTACCCCTTCGCAGCTATAACTGAAAATGATTTACAAAACGGGGAGTTTTCTACTAATTTTGAAGCAGTGCTAAGATTGATTTGAGGTAATGTGTTCATCAACAACGGAAGGTCTGTCAAGGTGGAAAATGAATTATTTGTACAAAAATATTGCTGTTTAAACCAAAATACGCATCGTGTATGTTTGAATTGCGTTGTTGAAGAACACTTTTTTACAGTTTTTGGAAGCAAAATTGGAGCAAGTTAAGGACTATTTAAGTGGGGAGTAGAAAAACAACGGTTAAGAGGTATTATACAAATTGTGGGAATGATCTAATATTTCATGCTGTAATCTTTACACTAGAAAAGTATGAAAGAACGATTGGAGAGCAATAAATATTGGATAATCTCATGCAATCCTCATGCCATTAAAATTCCTTACCCTATCCTTTTTTCACCGTTCTCTATCTCTTAGATATCCGGGTCATTTTATTGCAAAACATTCTCACTTTCGATAAATATAATGTTTATTGCACTTAAAGACTTCATTTAGACATTCGCAAAGAATTCGTTGTCTCTCTTTGATGAAACCATTTCGAGGTTAATTAGTGGATTCTCATTGAACTGAAAGATGAGAAAAGCATGAGATGAAGTAAGATTCGTTTCGAAACGACGTTCTAATCGTGGAGTAATGAATGAATGCATTCGATCCTAAAGGGAATTACGATCGGAGAACGGGCACGTGAACTCTTAAGCAGTTCTTTTCATTGCTTGTATCCTTTCGAACTTCCTTATCGATGGTGCTTCATGTTGCATATAAAAGATAAAATTTAATTTCACCCTTTTATATCCCTAGATCGATTATTTCTTCCGACAATGTTTATTCGATGTTATTTATAGGCCATTCGATCAGAAGAATCCCTATATGTCAACGATTAGCGTTAATCGTGAATTACATAAAGAGAAGAGTGAACGCAATTGTCGTCACATTGAATTTCTTACAAACGGCGCTCGTATTCGGTAATTTTTGCTTATTTATTTTTATTTTTGTGTGCTTACTTCTTTTCTATCTAACTTCGATTTCGCATTTGTCGCGAATATTTCTGTCGAGTTTATTAAGGTTCGATCGTTGTCTTTTAACGATCAAATGCTGCAGAACGATCAGAAATTCCGGTTTTTTTTGCAACTTTTTTTTGAGAATTTGAATTTACTTGGCCTCTATCTGAAAAGGATGACCTTTGACCTCTATCTGAGGAAGATGACCTTTGAATAAGGTCCAACTAAAATCTTGAACTCTCATTTATTTATTATTTTCGATCGCCGGTGGATTCTTTCAAAAGATCTTTCAGTTAAACGTGGAATAAATTCCTATTCCTTATTGTGGATAAAGTTTCATCTTGTTCTAATATGTTCAACTTGCAAGAGATCAGCGATCAAATGACCGCTCAATAAGCGTAATTTTTAAACCTAGAGGCAAACAAGTAAATAGCTGATGAATTTGCTTTTTTTGCAAAGCGATTTTACGATGCTTCCAATTTTTTCGTTATTCTAAGTACTCGTTGGTCATTTTTTATGTTTACATGAGACCACTTCTTTATTAGGAGTTTGATAAGGTGATTTACTGATAAGATAATTGATAAGGTGATAATTTGCCGAATATTTAAGCTATGAAGCAGGTGATCATTTGGGCGTATTTCCAACGAACGATACTGCTTTGGTCGAGGAGTTGGGTGAACTCATTAATGCGGATATGGATCTCAAATTCCGTCTCATCAATATTGATGGTATCTTTTTTGTTTTATCTTCTTATGTTTTTATGAGCAAATTTTTTTTTTTCTTATTAGCCTAATGAAATTTCATTAGGCTAATAGTTGGAGATCGATTATTTCCACCTAATTTTCGACAAATTTTTCATCAAATAAAATTATTTTCATGCCTCACCATGAAAACTATTAAAAACTGATAGTAATATTGACGGAAATGGGAGTAAGAAATTCCACAGGTGCAATAAAGATATTAATTAATGAATATGTTAGATGCTTCAATTGGGTGAATGATGGAGATCCGATTTATGTGGGAACTTTTTAACGGATCGGTAAGTGGGAACTAAAGTGCCTTACTTTTGCAGATATAAAAAAACTTCCACTCTATTATGTTTGAGGTTTTCCCGTTTAATTTTGAGGCTAATTGAGATTAATTCCTTATTAATAGTGACAGTCGACGTCTTTAGAATATAAAATTTCTGGTATTATCATCATTTCTGTATTGCAGACATAAACCTAAGATCAAAATATGTAATCGATTAAGGGAATATTCGAGTTTTTTTTTTCTGGAAATGCAACAATTTAAACGCGAAAAGGAAATTCTTAATAAATTTAGAAGATGCTTTTGAATGCGTTTATATCACTTCCATTTGGTTATACTTAAAGATTTCTTTTTAATTTAGAAGGAAATTGACGAAAACATTTTTCTAGTTTCCCTATACTTTTATCTTTATTTGCTTCTATGAATTGCGATCATTTTGATGGAAATATTTGTAGAGGAAAGCTCAAAGCGAAGTCCATTCCCTTGTCCATGTACAATACGGACGGCATTGACACATTATGTGGACATTTGCGCCCCGGTCAAGTCACATGTGCTAAAAGCGCTAGCCGAGTATACCTCCGACGAAAAGCAAAAGCAGTCATTGTTGCTGCTTAGTACCGCAAACGAAGAAGGATTGGTAATAGTTTTATTGAATGAAAATTTGCGACTATTATTCATTTTTCTCTTTTCATTATTGTTAAGTATGAGTTGCAACGCTTGTAACTTATGATTTTTTCTTAAAGGTTTCTTTTGTATAAAATTGAGTAGAAACGGTTGTCAATAGCAGCCGAAGAAATGGGTTATCTTTAGTGACAGATTTATAGAATAGAATACGTTTTGCAATGTGAGTGATATGTATCATAGAGGAAATTTTAGTGAGATCCATTTTAAGTTTCTAGAATTTTGAGTTAAATTCGGTATATCTAAGTGTTGCATTAAAAGATAGTTTTTGCACTCAGTTGTGAATGTCCCCAAGTTTGTGTAATTGAGTGTTTGAGGATAATACCTTATGATGAGATTTCGTTCGCAAAGTTTTTCTCTTCAGCTTTTTTTGTAAGTTTCTCAACTTTTAAGTTAGAATTCTATTTTTTTTTTCTTTGGGATGGGGGGGGGGCATTAATTTATGAGATACGGTGTGATATTGGTTCTTTCAAGCAAATATTTGATGTTTTCAGAAGGAATATAGTCGTTTTATTCAAAAAGAGCGACGTTCAATCGTCGATGTATTGCGCTTTTTTTCAACATGTAAACCACCTGTCGAATATCTGCTCGAATTGTTGCCAAGATTACAGGTATTTCATCGTCGCGACGTTTTTTTAAAGTTGAATTTACTTGAAAAGAATCGATTAAAATATTTATAATTTATATAAACAATAAGTGGGATCATAAATAAATGGGTCATTGAAAGCGAGTAATGATTGCATTAGTAAACTCTTCTTAGATTTGGCACTAGATGACAGTATGATTGATAATAGAGGAAATTAGATTTAATATAGAAAAGATTCATCGTCGGTCGCGTTGTTGTTTGATCACCAATGAGGTTATACAGAAATATCGTGACTTGGGTGTTTTGTCGGCTGATGGAGGACATACCTCTTTCCTTCTTCCTCCCCCTCCCCCTTCCCCCTCCTCCCACCATTTTCCACATCTGAGACTAAAGGTTCCCTTAAGGTGGCTGTTCGGAAGCATTAAAAGATTGCATAGTTGGATTGATTTGCTGAAGCACAATTTATATGAAGATGTATTCATTGGTTTATTCTCTGAAATGAAACCGTTGTAGAGATTTATATTTTTCCACTCCTAATGCATTTTGATGCGTTATGTTTTAGGCACGCTATTATAGTATATCGTCATCACCAAAATTGCTCATAGATGCGGTTGCGATTACGGCTGTAGTAACGAGGTACGCGATTGGGGATCGTCTTATCAAAGGAGTATGCACAAATTACCTTTTGCCAAAGGTAAGGCTATTTAAGTTATAGTTTAGTAGTGGGTTTTGATTATATAAATAATTGAATATTGAATAATTAAGTAATTAATTTAATTAAATGAGGATGTTTAAATATGAAGTATATATATATAGTAGTTATGGACAAGAGATGCTTTAATAAATAAACACACCAATAGATTGTAGTAGTGAGTGTGAATGATACTCAGTGAAATTTTGCCGTCCGTAATTTCGAAAACTAAGACGTACGGTGAGAGCTTTTTCATTGGGATCGATTTTTTCAGAGATAAATGTGGGGTTTTCTTCCCGGCATTCTTTGCTCTCAAGAAGCACATTGGCGATAGATTTGACAAATTTTATTTTATCGTTCATCGATGTTAAATAATAAAATTGCAGAGTGAAGGTGAAAAGGTGCCAATATTCGTACGAAAGTCAACGATGCGACTTCCACATCGGCCAACAACCGCAGTCATTATGGTTGGGCCAGGCACTGGATTTGCGCCATTCCGCGGTTTCATTCAAGAGCGTCAATGGAATAAACGGCAAGGTCCGTGTTTTTATGTTTTGCATAATTTTTGGTACAAATACCATACCTTGGGAATATACATCTGCATTGTGAAACGTGAATGCGGTAATTGTTATCAGGATCATATTAGGATTGGAATTATGTTCGCCTAAAGAGACGCTTTTTTTTGCACGCTCATATTGGCACTCTATCACTGTTATTCCAAAATATCCGAGCAATTAGCCTTGTTATCTGTTAGAGGGTTTTTGATTTTCTCATATTATGAAGTCGTCAATCCCTTGTGACCTCTCCCTCCCTTTGTGCCGGATGGAAGTGTGACCTTCGAATCGCCGTCCTAATCCTGTTGGATAATTGAATGGAGCCAGAATCGAGATCATGTGTGGAATATTTCCTATCTTTCCTCTTTGGAGAGGGGATAGACGTGGGGAGGGGAGATGAAAGTTGAGTATCTAAATCGTCGTTAAGAGTAGAATGGATGGAAGACACTGGTCAAAGGATCTCACCTCATAGAGCATCAGCAAACGATGAAAGCGATTTATTGAACGATTGAGAAGGCCAAGAAGAAAATGTGATCTCATTTTCACTATTTCTTGATTATTTTATTTTGCAAATATATGGAATAATCTGGTCATTGCGTGTTTATTGCTTCATACAAAAAAGCGCATTAATGGGTAGTAGTGCCTTCTTGAGAGCAAGTGCTGTTCTGGCAATGTCGGTTTGTTTATACTTTGAAATTCAGACACCGAAACTCTGATTTAAAAATGTCCTTGGTTTCATCAATCAGTATTAACTATTTGAACATTTTTGCATGCTTCAGCAAGGTAGCATTCGAATTCGCATCGTACTGACAAGTGGTGAGTCGAACCAGCACCTTGAAATCGGCGTTGGGCTGATTTAACCGCTGAGCCATCTAAATCGGATTGCGTGTCTGCGCCTGAAGTGAATATTGTTATATTTCAGGTAAAGAAATAGGTCCAATGGTTTTATATTTCGGTTGTCGTCATCCAGAACACGACTATATTTATGAAGATGAACTGAAAGAGTACGTCAGAGAGGGCATTCTCTCTGAACTTTATGTTGCTTTCTCGAGATTATCCCATAAAAAGGTTTGTTGACGTTTATTACGCCTTCTTTACGTTTATATTAGTGGTACATTATGCTTGAATGGTTTCAAAAGAAATGCTGTGTTTGCTGTTGTAGAATGGGGTACGGGTTTGTGGATCGACATGCGAGTCTGAAACCAACCGAACGCAGCATGACGTTTTAGCATGAAGCGATGAGTATTTGTGGTGATGGCTTCAGGTGATGCGACACAAAATGCAGTAATAGAATAGTAATCGTACGAGGATAAATACATCTCAGTTTCATGCTTATATATTTCTTATAAAATGTTTCTATTTTGATGAATTATCTTTTCCGCTTAGAGATCGGCATGAAAATTTTTTAGTAATTAATACTCATTAATCAATAATTTTGTAGAAGAATAATGCAAATTTCAATGTTTAAGAAGGTGGAATAATTTTTGTTTTGGATAAATTTCATCTTCGCATCAGATTTAATTAGGCAATCAAATGTTGACTCTGATTTGAAATGTTCATTTATGTGGTAATTCAGTGTTTCTTGGTGCTGATCGAATTGTTTTTATAGATATATGTACAAAATAAACTCTGGGAGAATCGTGAATCTGTATGGAACGCCATTGAAAATGGTGCACATATTTATGTTTGTGGGTAAGTAATTTTCTTATAAGTCTTATATAAGAGTGATAGACAAAGTTTGGGCTGAAGTCAGACCGTTTTAGCCATATACAGTGGTGGAAGTCGTTTTAAAAAAGATTTAGGTAAAGAAAGGGATGAGCTCATGTTCATAGCTTACTGTGGTGTTTATTTTCTTTTCTGAGGGCGTATTCTCTCGATCTACACGCATATTAGAAGGGTAACGTCGGTGTCTGAGAGCAGAATTCTTAGTGTTTAGTGTTGAAGTAGATCATCATTTTGCAGTTGCTTTATAGTTTTAGCAGCAACGTTGAATTCATTTTCATCATAGAGTGTATAGGTGAGATAAACGAGGACAAAAGAAGTCGACTGTGTTTATGGTGGATTATCTTTAACGATTAATATGCAAATATTCTTTAAATTAGAGTACTTAATTGGATGGACCAGATAAGAAGTCATTTCAATATTTATTTATTTATTTTCCATTTTCCGTTTGAAGGTAGATGGCGATAACTTTTGCAAAACTTTTACAGAATTCATTCGCCTGTTTGGGAAGTTATGCAAATTTCCATAACAAATACGAGTTCATTTAGAGAAATTTCCACAACAAATAAACTCCTTTGTGTTCTCTTGAATGAAAATAGATATTGAGGGGAAATAGGTACGAACATTCAGATGGTTTTTTGCAAATTTGACATAGTTGAAAGTACTTTCGGGAATGATCAATATCGAAATTTACCTGTTCTTCAATTATGCTATTATTGGATTTGATTGTTGTCATCAAATTTTTATTGATGCATTTTCATAGAAATTACTCAAAGAAGTGATCACATTTTATAATTATCATGAGGGTATTTTCAGTGATGCACGGAACATGGCACGTGACGTTCAAAAAACTTTTGAGAGAATCTTCACTGAAGTGGGTGGCAAAACAGAAGTCGAAGCACAGAATTTGCTGAAGCATCTGGAAAGGCAACGACGTTATCAGGCCGACGTATGGTCATAGATGCTCGAGGAATTTCTGAATTGCTATTTATCAACGATTCTTTCAGAGATCCCTCTTGCCTTAACTTTATGCTCTCTGAGAAACTTCACATTTCATTTAGTAGAATATCAGAGGCTTTCATTCTTATCGGCTTTTTTTTTGCTGAAATAAATGCGATCATTCAAATACAGTGTCATCTAGAAGAATGAAAGTATGATATCATAAGTGAGCATTTTTCCGGCCTATGATGTCATAAATGAGCATTTTTCTAGCCTATGATGTCATAAGTGAGCATTTTTTCGGCCTATGACGTCATAACTGAGCATTTTTTCGGCCTATAATGTCATAAGTGAGCATTTTTTCGGCAATGTGATTTAACGTTATCTTTTATGCAACCTTATTTCATAGTGGCTTTAACGCGTTTACTATATGTGTTAATTTTTTTTCTTCTATTTGATGCGTTAAATAAGTTTGGCATAGAATGTCAACAATAGATCCCTCTTCCCCTATAATATAAACATCTATGAATCATATACCTCTCGATTATACCCCCTTCCTTGTAAAAAAATAATCTAACTAACCTATAGAATCCTAAATTTTATGGTAAGAGCTTCATAGTTTCTGTACCATGTAAACTGCTTATATAGAAATATTACGAACACTTTTTAATATAGAGTTTGATTGCTATTTCTTTGATTCGCTAATCCCCTCTATCGCCTCTTTAATTTGCCTTTTTTGTCTAC
The DNA here is from genome assembly GCA_006503575.1 of Baylisascaris schroederi. Classification (NCBI taxonomy): domain Eukaryota; kingdom Metazoa; phylum Nematoda; class Chromadorea; order Rhabditida; family Ascarididae; genus Baylisascaris; species Baylisascaris schroederi. The sequence goes on along the minus strand of QEWY01000623.1, from coordinate 80,284 downwards.
GTCGCCTTAGACTGTTGCATTTTGCTTCAGATAGCTGTGTTAAAATGTTGAAAAGTTTTATCAAACATTTCACATTTCGTTATATTTCACTTTCTATACTGCTATTGAATAGGCATTATTATTGATTTATTAAGTATTATATTGGAATTATTATATAATGCATACTATTCTTAATTATGTAATATAATAAACTTCTATTCCTTAATTGTTATTCTTGTATTATTTATTTGATTTATGATGAAGTAATTCATTTGTAATTGATGAAATGATTTTTTTTGAAGCAAACATATAAATTTTTGCATTAAAATCAATAAGGTTCTTTTCCTCTATTTGTTACTCATTTTCCTTCGTAGTTATGTTAGTTTTATTTTAAGGATACGAGCACAAATAGGAATTTTCAAGGAGTTAGGGAAGGGGATGAAGGGTGGGATTCTAGGAGAAAGGGAGGGGGGTGAAAGGGAGGTCCCTAGGAGAAAGGGAGGGGGATGAAAGGGGAGATTCTAGGAGAAAGGGAAGGGGATGAAAGGAAGGATTTTAGGAGAAAGGGAAGGGGATGGAAGGAGGGATTTTAGGAGAAAGGGAAGGGGATGAAAGGAGGAGGAGGGAAGGGGGGAAGAAAGAAAAAGGCGACTTGACCAACTGCCTTGTAAATCCTTATAGAACACTTAAACCGCCATCCCTAATCTGGGATCAAGATTTTGTTGAGTGTGATGCGTTGAAATTTTTAAACAATCAATAGCAACAAAGAATCCCACCAAATACCTTCGTATCGATTTTGGTGGCCAATAAAAGTAAGCACTAAGACCGTCTACAAAATCTAAACGAATTTTATTTAGAATTTAAAAAAAAAAAGTAGTTTACCTTCAAATAAAATCATTGCCATCAAATAATCAAATTTTTGTGCTAAACAATGATGTCACATATATACAATTATCGATGTGTTTATTCCAATTAAACTAAAAATTAAATGTTATATTGCTACTAATAAATAATATACTGCCACTAACATTCGTAGCGTTATAAGCATTCAAATCGTATGTGATGTTGCAGTTCCGATCTCAATCCACACCCTTCGTATAGATACTGCTTTATAGCTTCTTACTTCTTCAAATAGGCGACCGTTAAACATAGGTGAAACAATCGTTAAACAGAGGTTTATGCGTAAATATGTGTGTAGCTGCATGTCTAGGTGGTCCGTTCGTCCATTGTTTGGTACGGTGAATCAACTCGATTTCCGATCGTTTTTTTAACTCTCAGCCAGGTCTTCGAAACAATTCTTTGGAATTTTAAGCTCCTTTTTCCATCGTCTGGAGGATTTTCCCATGACAGTCCTCCAGATGACCTCTTTAAATTCGATGAAAGTCACCTGCGACTGCTTTGGTTGACCATCTGGCAGTAGAGAGGCGCAAATGTCCGACCCGTTGATATCTTTCAGACCTCATCGACATGAACGCTTAACATGATGCCTCTACATGTGTAGCTTATAATCGAAGATAAGATCAAGTATATGCGTAATCAGTGGGATTATACTGATTCCGCGGGTCATTGACTTTCGTTTAGGTCGATATAGGGAAACTGATAGAATATCTGAGTTATGTGTGTTGCAAGTGGTGGTAGTCAAAAATATTCGACACTTATGTTTTTTTAATCTCTAATTTTTTTTTTATTTTCTGTTTTATTCTATATCTTTCCCCGAACAATTTCCATCGAAAATCCGAGAACACAAATTTCGATCCCTAAATGAGTCTCATTAACCATAGAATTCCCCACCTAAGAATTCCATCTGCGATCCCCAAGTTTTCAGGATGTCCTTCATATATCACTAGTTCCGTTCAGAACTTATATATTCATTCATGTGGCGTTACTTATCAATTGTTTATTCCGTTAATAATGTGCAAAGTATATTATCACGTTATCACATCTCTACATACATATATGATTATGTGATTATCTCTACGCTTATTTCAACTTGTCAACGTGCAAATATGAGAGTATTTAAACTTTGTATACTTAATCCATATTGTGGGTTGCTTCCTCATTTCCAATCTTCTTGCATATCACCTCATTTCTTATGAGTTATTGAAACCCGATGGCGCCATAAAATATGATACATCAAATTTTCGAAGACTTATTTCTTGTTCTACATTTTTGTGAGCGGTCGGTTTCATAGATGAACCCACTCTTAGGTATTTTGTGAGGAACGATTTGTGCTAAACTCGGTTCCGATTGCAATATTGATCGGACGTAAGTTGCAGTGGAATATAATTCGTTGGCATAGGTTAAAACTTGTGCTGGCCGAGTGGTCGGTTTTGCCACGATCCCAGCGGGTTTAATCCGATCCCGCAATACAGGGACCTGATTTCTGCTTTAGTGAAGATCTACAGCCGAGGAAACTACTCCCTTTCCTATAGGGAAGAAGCATAGATAGGGACCTGCATACCTGCATCCTTTTTTGGTGTCCTTCCCTTGCGTACCTTTCACACAGTTTTTCCCCTACCTAAGTGTTGCTGTGAAATTCGAGCGTTTATCATTTCACCTGAAAATGAGGTAAGGAGATGGGAGAGTGAACTCATTTGTGATTCGAATATTCGTTTGAATGAGTGCAATGTAAAAAACACTGTTCATACAAGCCGGCTGCGTAAGTTTTTACTTCCTGTCTTGTTCAAATCAGCTTCGATTTCTCTTGCAGTTATTCCTTTCCTCTGCGACTCTTATATATAGTTTTCAGAAAGAGGACCATTTTCAAAAAGGAAGCGATGGAAGAGGTGACCTTAACCAACGAGTCAACCAAAGAGGAGGAAAATTTGAGTCCCGCTGAGCAATGGGTATAATTTCACTATGTGTTTTATTTTCCTTAATTTATGAGCCAGAATAAAAACATTCATAAGTTTTGCCATTCAATGGCATCTCAATTTTATTCAAAGTAAATCATATTAGGATTTCTTTCTAGATATCGTTTCACGAATAAGTAAGCACTCTTATTCCAATTTTTATTTATGGATTTAGGGAAAATGCTTTCTAGTCGTTAAGCAGTAAAATATACTGCAGATGGCAGCTGATTCAAAAACCTCCTGCTTGGACTCGTACTTCATCTTGCCATATGATTTGACTGTAAAATGGGAGTAATCTCATATCCCTATATTTTTAACGTTAGGATTCATGACTAGGAAATGAGGTCTTATATTTAAGGCACATGCGATCATCTTGCAGCTGCATAAGCATTGAATATAAAACTTCTGCCCTTCCCCTTTTGGTTTGCTATATGTAAGACTATTTTCGTCGATGTGATAATTGCAAAGAACGTTTTCTTAATTAGTATGTATGCGCGTATCATTCCTTTCGTAGCGTTTTTCACTGCATTTTCCGGCAGGATATTTTACTTGTAATTTTTTGGATTTAATCATTGATCTAAAATATTTGTTATCAATTTGATCTTATCAGTGCACCAGTTGATAAGACGATCTTTAAAGGTATTTCTCAAGTTTGAAGAGGTGCGTTAATGTTATTTGTAAGTTATACTGTTAGAGCATATCACAGTAAAGGTGAACCCTTAGTAATCACAGTTTGGATAAATTTTATGTGATAGTTTATTATTGTGAAGAATATATATTTTAACATTTTCTTTTTTAAGATGGTCTTTAATAGAAAAAATTGATTAATTGAATTCCATTTATATTTTTAGATGTAAAAAAAATATTGCAGTTTATTGTTGCTTGTCGTGAAACGAATATGACATGAACGTATGAATGTTTTCTGCTGTCAATTTAACGGTAATCAAACGATTGGCAATGAAAATTCCCCAACATATCTTTATGATTAGAGGTGAATTCATAATATATTTCAGCGTCGTTATATGGATTTAAAGAAATCGAAACTCTTACATCAACTCAACGCTTACGATGTGAAGAAGCCAGTTTCTGGGATATTTGAGGGTGTTTCAATTTATGTCAACGGTTATACAGGTTCTCTCTTTTTTTCTTTTCTTTATTCAAATTGCTGTTCGATTGTGAACACTTTTAGTCAGTAAACTTTGAGCTTTTAGCAGAAGTGAGTTTATATCTCCTTTCGACCTCTTTCCCTACAACGATTATCGAAAGATAGAGTTTATACCTTTTATTCTCCACCAGTTGTCGAGAGGCAGGCTATATAGCTGGTGTTTATGCATCCTTCCCACCTCTAAATGACTTTATACCTCTTTCCTGTCTTCTTCCCTCCACCAATTATCGAGATAGGGTTTATAACTCGAATTTATACCTCCTTCCTACCTCCAAATGAGTTTATACCTCCTTCCTATCTCCTTCCCTCCACCAGTTATCGAGATAAGGTTTATGGCTCCAGTTTACACCTCCTTCCTACCTTCAGATGAGTTTATACCTCCTTCCTATCTCCTTCCCTCCACCAGTTATCGAGATAAGGTTTATGGCTCCAGTTTATACCTCCTTGCTACCTCCAGATGAGTTTATACCTCCTTCCTACCTCCAAATGAGTTTATACCTCCTTGCTACCTCCAAATGAGTTTATACCTTCTTCCTACCTGCAAATGAGTTTATACCTCCTTCCTACCTCCAGATGAGTTTATACCTCCTTCCNCTCATGGAGTTTAGTAAATTGACTAAAATAGTGCTGCACCAACCTCCCAAAGTCTGATTTTATGACCGCCATCCCCTCATTTTTGAGCATTTTCTTCCACTGCCACCAGTTTTTACCGGAGGGCGAAATACGGGTTTCATGTTGGCTAAGAGTCAGATCGGCCCGGACCCTCTTGAAGTCAAATCGATCCGGACCCTCTTGAAGTCAAGTCGATCCGGACCCTCTTGAAGTCAAGTCGATCCGGACCCTCTTGAAGTCAAGTCGACCCGGACCCTCTTGAAGTCAAGTCGATCCGAACCCTCTTGAGTCCACCCGATTGTTGAATGAAGCACTTGCATTGACATTGCAGATCCACCTGCATCGGAATTGCGCCGTTTAATTCAAATCCATGGTGGTGAATTCCATATTTATTATGAGTACGGTACTACGACATATACGGTAGCGACACACGTCGCCACCGGGAAGATCAGCAAATTACGTAAGAACGAGAAGATCATCCATCCAAAATGGATCGTCGACAGGTATGCCCTCTTTCGTTTTTGAAAATATTTTTCATACTTTACTGCATTCTGCCATATCCATTATTCTTCCCGACATTTCCGCCATATGCCATATCCGCCGTATTCTCCCCGTATCTTTCAGCGCATATAGAGCACAGATTTCTGGTGTCGACCGAACTGAAACAGAAGCGTTGAGCATCACTTATTAGGTTACAACTTGATTAAACTTTTTAACATAAGTTCCTTAGCGAAGATAAGTTTATCACGTCATTGCTGTTGCTGAAGTCCTTGCACTACATCGATAACCAACAAAAGAGTTGAAGGGAATCAGGTTGATGTCCTTGAAGAAAGGGGCCAACATTTTTGATAACATCTTTCTAGACTGGGGAGGGGGGAGGGGAACTTCGAAGATGCTAGATTGGTGGTCGATTTATAGGCTTATTTAAACAAATTGCCTTTGAATAATGCAAGTAACCGCTGATACCTTTCGAACTTCGAAGTGACCTGAGCTGGAATCACAGAGAACTCGGGGAGTCATTAGAATATCTGAAAAATTTCATGTCTTTCCAAATTTCTTTCGTTTGTATCGCAAGTTGAAAATTCATTTTTTATAGGTTTTGGGTTTTGTATTTTGAGGTTTTCCGAGCGTGTTCGTTATGTGTTTACACTCTTTGATGAGTTGTAATGTTTGTAATCACTAATTGCAGCATTGAAGCAGGTGAACGCTTACCAGAGGAGGTGTATCTCATCTATAAGAACACCGATCACTCGAGTGCACTAACGAAGTTTGTCGAACGCGATGAGGTCACACTTAACGCAGCAACTGACCCGAACTTCATCAACAATTTCTATGGAAGGTATTGTTTGTCGAATTTAGATTTAGATCCTGTTGTTTCGTTGACATCCAGCACTGTTCAAAAGAAATATGTCTAGGCAACTCTTTTTATGTTCATTTAATCCACCGGCATTGTGGCATGAAGGGTGGGTGTTACTATTCACCATAGAAAATTAACATATTGAAATAGTTATATTCAGAAATAGGCGTTTACTTTTATAGATGTTGAGCTTAATTATGCAAAAGTCCGTTGGTCATGATAAGCGCTCTCAAAATCAGTACATTTTCATTGTCTTGATCATTTGCTGCTGAAATTTGACATCCTATCGACAGCGAATTGGGTCTAGTCTTTTAATGAATAAGTTTTCTTATGTTGTGTTTGGCGAGCTCACTTTTCTCTTCCATTTTTAATTGCAGCAACCAATTCCCGTTAACATTTAGATGAGACTATAAGGGGCTTGAACATGTTTAATTATAGGTCACGACTGCACTTGATTTCGACTTTGGCTCAAGAGATGCGACAATACGTTTCGGAGCTAAGAAATGGGCCAAATCCTGGGTTCATCTCTCGACAACGACTACTACATCTTGCATGCGAATCCTTTGAAAGGTTGCTACATTTTGGTTCCTTTATCGGTGCATTTCATACGGAAATGCTTCAATAGTTACATTTTGAATGCTACACTGCTGCATTTCGTACTTGAATGCTGTTTCATTTAAAAGAAATGGCGTATTGAAGTTTGCTGAAACTTCGTTGTTTTTAGGGACCAATTGAGCGCAAAGCATTCGTCTTTTTTGGGCATTACAACTTGTTTTTTTTTTTGGTCTTTTTTCACTTTCTTGTAGAAAAAAAAAGCAAGAGTTTAATAAAAGTACAAGTATATTATTCGCTCAGTTGTAAATGGAAATGATATTTTCAGTCCTCCTGAGGAGACAATTTGCCATGTGGATTTGGACTGTTTTTTTGTTTCGGTGGCTTTACGCACCCGACCTGATCTCATCGGAAAGCCTGTTGCCATCACTCATTCCAGGGTTTGTTTTATTATTTTTCCAGCGAACTTCACTCTCAGACTTTTTATTTGTTTCATATAGCATATAAAGCACGATATTTGTTACATGCATTACAAGAATGTATTATCGCTGTGGAGATTTTACTTGTAAGGACCACCATGAATATGGATCATGTGTTGAAGTTGTATGAAAAAAAAGGTTTTCTTGAGAGGGCCTTATTTCGTATAATTTTATAAGTGTCCATTGAAGTGATCCCTCACTGTGGAATAGTTGGTGCATATCATTAAATCTTTTAGTCTGCTTAGCACAAACAGACGTTATATCGATTTATTTTATATTGTTCATGTAAACTTCTCAGACTTTTCTTGAAGCCATTCGGTTTTGACGCTTTTGAAAGTTTGGCATCACTTTAAACGAGTGATCGTTAGCCATTGTCTGAGTAGAAGTGATCCTAGATCTCTTTAATAGAGATTGTCTGATTGTCGATCTGTTGTTGTAGGGTTTGGATGCAAGTGCAGGCATGTCTGAAGTGGCGTCGTGTAGTTATGAGGCACGTGCATGTGGTGTACGTAATGGCTGTTATGTGAGGCAAGCGAAGAGTGTTTGCCCCGATTTGATATGTCTTCCCTATCAATTTGAAGACTATCGTACCATCTCGAAGCTTATATACGAGGTTATATCGAGGTGAGCTACTCGTGATTTCAACTCTCTACTTTAAAATAATGTACTTCAATTTCTTATGTTGAGTTGTATGTGGAAGCAGCCCCATTATATTCCTGTTTGTTCCTGATAGAATGGGGTGGAAGTGTTGAGAAAATGAAGTAACTCTCGAAAGCGATAGTAATTGTCTGAAATAACGCGGAAAGAAAAGGATAAATCCTAGTCATGTTCGTATATATATATTTTTTTCTTCACTCCTATCTCTCTCCCCCTCCCCCCCCCCCTCCTCTCTTTCTTTCCCTCTGTCTCTGTCACGGAGGCTTATAGAAAATGCCGAGACTTATCAATTTTCTCGACTTATTTAAACATTGTTGGTGAATATTAAGTCGCCGAAGTAGCTAATATTAAAGGATTTACAAAAAATAGCGTCGAATGTTTAAAGGAGTATAAAATTATGCGAATAGCTTTCCGTAAGTGATGATCCTTAATTGACTACTTATAGGTATACGGTGGATATTCGGGCGGTGAGTTGCGATGAAATGTATGTGGATTTGAATTCGCTATGTTCTGAGATGCGCATTATGGACGTGATGGGAGTAGTGTCGATAATCAGAGATGAAATTCGTGCTGAGACTCACTGCAATGCATCCGTTGGAGTTGGTAAGAAATTAACCTCCTTCCAAACCAAGGCATTCACTCAGCACAAAGTTTCGTGACCATTTTCTAATTTGACTCGTTATTGAGAGATTAAAACCGGTTTATTTTGTAGACTAAACTTTCTGTTGCAAGCTTGATGCTTTCGCTTACTCACCTCTGCAAGTTGCAAGCAATTTTTTCGGTATTTTCAACCTAAATCTGAGACTGAAGCTACAAGCGAAACCTTAGGTTTGGCCTGTAATGCTTCGAAAAAAGGCATCAACATGTGAACGATCTTATGATAACTTATAATTAAAATGAACATTTCAGGCATTTTTCTGTAATATTTGTGCAGCCGGTTGGTTCATTATCATCGGTGTGTTTGCAGAGCGCAGATTTTCCGTCATTCCCTTTTTGACAAAAGCCTCTCACTTGAACTGCCTATTTGTTTATTCGTTCAATAGAAGCTTATCTATGGGAACGGAGCTTAAACGGAATTTTTAATGCGCAATTATTCTTTCCGGATAAGGTTTGTTTTAAGGACCGAGTATGCTGATTGCACGCTTGTCGACGCGGCATGCGAAACCAAATGGACAATACGTTGTGAAATGCACTGAGGTTGAAAATTTTATGAGGAAGGAAAGGATCTCTAATTTGCCCGGCATTGGTTACAATATCCGAGCTAAATTAAATCAGTAAGTTTTATTTTATTCTGCAAATCAGGTTGAATGGAATCGAACCATTGATGTTGCAGTTGTTCTCAATAATTTCAATATACATTGGTCCTAAAATTTTGGCGATTTTTTAAATGGAAAGCATATCGATTTGCATAACTTCTCTATAAAGATTCACGGTAAAGAAGCATTGTTCAGAATGGTTTCTGCTCATCGAAACCTATAAAAGATGTTCTTTTGGCGTTTCGGTTCTTTTTGTTGTTAACGGTCTTTAAAAATAGACAGGTAAATCGAAACTTTTTATTGCTAATTTTTCTAAAGTTTGTGGTTCTTAAAGTTGATTGAACCCATAACTGTGTCAACTAGAGGCGTTTGTTTGTATTTTCAATATCGAGCTCATTAAGAGGGTGGTTCTATGCTACGACTCTGTATGGAATTTTTTAGGGCCATAGAAAACGAAAGCGTTATTGATGCAAACCGATTTTTTAATGCATTTTGATCATTTACACAAGCGAAATTGCAGTCTGAAATTCAATGTTTACTCTGACCGCATCATTTTAGCAACCAATGTTTTATGTTTTAAACTGAGATAAATTTAAAGAATGAAGTGCATGAGAATGTTCTAAATCATAGTGAAATCTTTTTACTAAGATTAAAGTGAGTTCTTTCTTTTTACTTGAGATTAATGCTCGTAGTTAATGGAGAAATCGTTTTAGAACATTCGGGGAGATGGAATTATGCGAGCAATTGCAAACGTTACAGATGAGCCAATTGCAAAAACTCTTAGGCACCAAGACGGGCCTTCAGGTAAACGTTGATTTTTAACTAACCGTAAACATTTGTTATCTGGGAGCTTCGTAAAATGCTTCCAGATAGTTCTGGATATTTCTGGGTTTGCCTTTCGTCAAGTACAATGTAAACAACTTGAAAGTTACAAACAGAATCCTTTGTCGTTTTGATACTGTCTTGGTGTGTCTGTTGCTTCACTACTCGTTTTATTTCCGTTTCAAAAAGTTTCTTTTTTGTATTTGTGCTGAGTGGCTAGCGGCATATCACATATTATGATAAAATCGGCGGGATATCGAGCATCATGGAATCTCTTTCGAGGGAGGAACTTAGCAGTGATCTAATATTTGAAAACAAGTCTCAGCAGAAGAGATGGTACCTCCGCGAGATTTATTGATGGAGGGGGGGGAGGTGAGAAAAACTTGAGAAATGATTTTATATCGCCTAGAGACTTTTATTCTTGCTTAATGAGCAAAAAAAAATTTTTTTTTTAATTTTTGGTTTTAGTTACAATATTTTTCTATTTATTTCGCCCTTAGTCTTGTTTTTATCATATTCACAACTTTTGCATTTGTTACATATTTCATTTGCATTTTTGCAAACGTGCAATGTTTTTGCAATCTGCTTTGCGTTTATATGTTAGGAGCGAGCAATATTGCTGTTTGCCGGTAGTGTGCAATATGGGAAATCGGGTTTTTATGTGATACAATATGATGCCTAATCGGATCCGAACGCTGTTTAGTCTCACATCTTTAGGAAGTAAAATATGATATTTGATTATCTATTAAATGCGCTCCTTAGATGAAGCCTTCGGTGAGATATGCTTCACAACTTTTGATTTGTTAATCGTTATGGAAATAAATTTTGCAATGCGCTCTATGTTGTGGTCCTGTTTCATTTCCTTTCTTTTGCTGAATTTTATCACTAGTATGCCTGTTAGAGTGACGTCATAAACGAGTGCAGCCCCTAACTCTTCCTCCCCTTTCCCCTTCATCCTTAATTTTGGAATTAAGGGGAGATGAAAAAGCTAGGAGAGGTGTTTTTGAGCTCATTTGCTGTATCATCTGTTAACTCGAAAAGATGGCGGATCAGATATCTTATCCCATTATACTTGAATGATCAATAATCATGCGAAAAAACGTATTTAAATGTTTCAATGTAAGCTACATTCTCTGAATTCGGTTGTAATATGATCGTTTTTGCAGGTTTACAACTTATGTAGAGGAGTCGATAAGGAGCGCGATATTGTTGAAAAGAGCATTCGAAAATCGATATCTTGCGATATCAACTATGGAATACGCTTCAATAAGGTTTATCGTTTTTTTACATTGACCGATAAAGCACTGACCACATCATAACTGACCAGTCAACCACTGACCACAAAATAAGTGACCAATAAAGCAGAGTGGATCGGAAGTTTAGAGTTTAGAGTGAATTTGATGGGCGAAATAGCAGATTAGAGCTTATTTCGATGCAAGTAAGAGCGAAAGGAAAGCGAGAGAAGTTTCAATGCACTTTTTGAACATTCAGCTAACCAAAATTCACTCAGATGTTATCTTTTTATTATATATTAACTAAATAAGGTCGCCGAAAGATTGATGAATAAATCTTTACTTTATTTTATAGTGATTCATACGTTCTGTTCTGGTTTCTTAGTGATCATTTTGAATTTTTAATATGTCTTGAAATTATTTTTCAACATTACAGAATGAAAGAAATGATTGCCCAATGCCAATTCTTCAAGTGAATTACTCTCTTTTTTGCTCTTATATTATTCAAAAATAAAGCAGTTTTATCATAAAAAATGTTTGTAAGAGTGCAATGACTTGTTTTGTTTTCTTATAACGGCTATGCGGATAAGATTTCTTCGAAACTCGCAAAATTGCTGCAGTATTTTGTTGTAGCAGAGTTTCCTTTATTAGTGATTTATTGAATGTTTTGTTTGTGGTGATGTTCCAAGAATCGTCTTTGACAATTCTGAGGTTGTTTGTTCATTTAATACGTTTTGTTATGCTTCTAAATGCATTGAAGATGCAGCATTATCCTCATATTATTACTGCAACTATGGTGAGTTCCTTCCCTCCATTCTGCTGATGTACGGGCAATAAGTAGCATAGTACCGTGCATATTCCAGCAGGGATCCAAGGTAGAGCTAGATTGGGAAGAGATTTCATTAAATTAATCAGTCTTCGAAGCATAATAACATATGAATTTCATAGATTCTTCTTACCTTTCTTATAGATTCTATGATGTTTTATAGATTCGTGCTGCCGATGCACCAATGGAACCGGAGAAATTTCTTGGTCACGGCGTTTGCGATACGGTAACGCGTTCGGCCCCTCTTCTGAAGTCAGCAACCAGCGCGGACATTATTTTCATGGAAACAAAGAAGCTGATGTCGTCTATTAATCCGGTTGTCTCCGATCTTCGAGGGGTAGGTACTGCAAATACTATCTTATGCGGGTTTTTGGATTTGCAGGACTGAAGGGAAACAAGGGGCTGGGGAAGACATCACCGGTTTTGATTTCGCAAGTTGAATGCGTAAATAAATTTGCAATTTTAGCTTATTGACGTTGGGTGGACGAGAAGTTAATATGAGGATCTGTAGCCTTGCAAAGAAAAAGAACATATTTAATTGATGCCTTTCCGATCAGTCACTTTACCAATATGCCTTCATCCAACAGCACATAAAAAACGGGAGAAAGATAGCCTTATTGCTGAGCTCCTCTAGCGTTCAATTTCGTTCCGAAAATGGCCGTGGGCCTATCTTTCTTGAAAACTTAAACTGTCATAATTTAGTCCAAAACTTTTCCCCCATGCTTCGCCTGAAATTCAGGTGTGAGCTAGGACAGCTTTTCTTCATTTGTGTTGGCTGTTGCCTGCCTCTTATGGAAGAATTAGGTGTGGGTCTGCTTGCATTTATCGAGCAGGTCGTGCTCGGATCTGAGCCAAGTTGCACCGAAGTTGAAGCATATTGAGCATAAGTTGAAGCGATCAGGTCGTTTCACCGTGGCCTTCTGTGAATAATGGTAGAGGAAATTAAATGTAGTGTTAAGTGCAAGCGGTGAAAAATGCATTGTTATGTGAAGAGAGGATTTGAGTAAATGCGGATTGCCTGGACATGGGAACTGAAAAGAATTACACCTTTTATAAACTGTATTTTATTTCATAAGTTTGAGTTGCAGATCGGCATTCAGTTGACACATCTAAGTGAGCTCGAAGGAAAGGCGCAATCGCATCGAATTGGCCACACTTTGGTGGATTTCTTTGCAGTGCGAACCAAAGGAACTCGTTCATTGGGTCAGAAAGCTAAACAATCATCCGAAGAGGATGATCCCATCCTTAAAAAAGTCCTCAAAGAATCGTTACGGGAAGAAACGAACAGAAAAACCCGATTACTCGTGGTAACTTTTGAAACTTTTTCTATACGATTTGTTATGTTCGGCGTATTTCTATGACAAAATTTATTTATTGGATGTGAAGCTAGACTGCTCACATTTTTTGGCTTCTGGAGTGTTTGAGGAGTCGAGGGCGATGAATCTAAAGGGCCGTAAGCGCGGGAGACAAAGCCTGGCTTTATCCATCTTCCCGAATTTTGAGCGTTTTTTGGTAATAGTGAAGTATTAAGAAATTGTTAGTTTGAGTCGGAAAATATGAGGCCAGATTTGAAAAACCACAGCTTTCTGATTATTTGCTGATCTATGATGGAGAGTGTTGGACCTGGGTACGTTATTATAAAATTACCCCCTATATTGTTGTGGGCTTTCTTTAATGTAGTTTTGGCTGGATTTACAAACGTTTTGTTTGGGGGCATCACAAGCAGAATAGCGAAATGTCTATACCAAGAGGGGGAATTGCTGTGTATAACGCATGATTATGTAGAGACATATTTAAGCAGTTTATTTGACCGCAGCGTTTTGTTTTGAATTTCCTATCTTGGCGGACAGTGGCAATAAATGCTGAAAATGTGCAAGCGGGGGAAATTATTATCGATTTGTTAGGAAATTTGTTGGCATCTCATTGTTAGTGTTATATGCGAAGGCAGATCTAAATTAATGCAATAAATTTACTGATCTCTTATTGATTGCAGTATGGTGATCGCAAATCGTTGAAACCCTGTTATCACAACTATATAGAAGACATAGACGTGAAGAAGGAGATGTGTCGTGTTCTGGAAAATTTTCCAGGTTACTTTTTTTGAAGGATTTTGTAGTCAAGTAAAGAAATGAAGTTTAGGGATCCAATTCAATGGAAGAAAATGCATATAGGTCTGTACCAAAGCTGACGCAACTGATATTTATGCATACTAATTGCATCGTAGTAACTCATATATATAGAGATCTATATTCTAATTACTTCTCACTTGCAGCGTTCCGTTGCTGCGACCGTTTTTGGCGTGTGAAGGACCTCACCGAATAGTGGTAGACTGTAGTATTGGTGATTTTCCACTGCTAGTATAGAGTTTGCCATATTCTTCTCATTCGAGGAAGGCAGTGTGTTTTACTGTTTTATGCAACTTTTTTCTCACCGAAATCTGACACTAAATTCAAGTGGATCAAAAATTCGAAAAAGATCCAGCACAAAAATGAAAGTTCAATCGATAACCCGGATTTCTGCATAATCTCTCACCAGTCATATTGTATGTTAGGTATTGCTTACATGAAACTCGTGAATTCTGTTTATTATCTACCTGTCCAGTGAACTTGCCTACCGTTCAATCGATGTGTCTGTTTTCATGAACGCTGAAAGGCGCAACGTATTTGGGAGCGAGCGTATGATTTGATATATGATATGAATGTAGCGTTTAACAGGTGAATTGATTTCAGCGCCGACGAAGGAAGAGGTGCAGTCGCTAACTTCCTACTTATATCATCTGGCAGAGTACGGTAATTGGAGCGAAGTTTGTTCGCAGTTACGGTTCTTCGAGAGGAAAGCAATGCGATGCTCCCATCTATGGTTACTTGTGGTAGCGGCAATCAGATCGCTTTTAAATGATCTCTGTATCCGAACAAATCATTGTCATATTGCTTTCTGAGGTATTTTCTTTCCATTTAATCGCTTATTGTTAGAAACGTTAAAGATTAATGATAGGTAAGAAGGCATGAAAAGTGGGATGGAATAGAAATGTTTACTTTCGAGGGAACATCATTTAAATGATTTAATGAGGGAATTGTTATCAATCTTTTCACTTAGCGCTTTCATAGCGGGGATGGGTCACAGGGTACTATTTATCGGGCTTTTATTCCTTATTGCATTTTATCTAGGATTATGCGATTTTTATTCTAGTAGATAAAGTTGTTAATGAGTATTGATTGATTAACTTTTTACCTTTGAAAAGGATTTCTTTTTGTAGTGTTTCCGGAGAGGATGGTTTTAATTCAGAGTAGCGAACTTGCATTCTAACTAGATATTCTAGGTGCTCCGAAGTTTTTATTATGTTCAGCTGAGGTAGGTTTTCAGCGGTGTAACTCACCTGTGGGAGTGCTGAATCTTCCTTTTCCCCTTTCTGATGTAAGATTCCTTCCCACCTACCTCAGCTCTTGCAAAAAACCTTTTATTGTTTATTTTCAAAAATTTCACAGAAGGAAGTAATTAAGATGAAGTTATTTTTGTTCTCAGCAGTTCCAGGCGTATGCAAATATGTCCTTTCATCGAAGGTTTTGTTTTTATGGAATTATTGAAGGCGGTAGTAGGGGGTGGGGGGGGGGGGGGGGGGGGGGGGGGAAGGGAGAAGGAGAGGGGGGGGGGTATTTGACTTAAGAGGATTCATTCAGGTTTATATCTGGCTATTCTTCAGTTAGCTTCACTATTAAACCGTCGGTTTCTTTTGAAAGCAGAAGAGTGGGTTGGAAAATATTGCGTTATAGGGTTGTCTTCAAATCTTAATTGACAGCAATATTTGATTGTTATCATCAGGACACGGGGGAGTCATTGGTGCAACAAAGATCGATGACCAAGGTTGCGAGGGATGAGTAAGGAAGGGTGGAGCTTCATAGTATTTTCACCCCTATGTCCAGCCTTAATGAATGTGCCTTATGTATATTAGTTCTGTGTATAGTTTTGAACAGAAATGGGAATTTGTACGTGTATATAGTTCTCGTTGTTTGTGCAATCGTCTATGAAATGTGTTCAATCCTTCTGTGGTTTTTATTTACTCCTCGGGGCGTGACATGCTCTTGTTTTGCCAATTTTGTTGTATATTATGTGTACACATCATCATGTATCCTATATGATAGTCGATCATCCTTCAATATCCTTAATTGCTGAAACTCATATCATTTCTTGGTTTATTTCTGCACCATTTTTTTCAAAGTTCTCGAAAAAACTTGCTCATTATAGGGTTTATTTATAAAAATCTGCGTCACGACATACAAACGTAGTCATTTTAGGTTTCCGGGCTAGTTTTTTTTGGTCTTCGAAATAAAGTCGCACCACATATTTTGCTTTCTTGAACCCTCCCTATGGGTATTTTGCACCATCTCTGTTCTTTCTTATATTTTGCTGTCCCTCTTCTTAAGTGATCATATCCGGGAATATGCGCACATCTCCACCCAGTTCAACGGTATGGAAAGGTTGTTCGCTCATTCTCACAGCTCACATAAGTGTTGCTTCGTTTGTTGCAAATATGTCTCAGAGGCTAGTTCTGAATGTAAAGGCGGCTGTGGTTGTTTTTTCGCTCTTCTGTTAAAACCTGTTAGTGGGATTCGGGGTGTGGAGTGTTTAGGTGGTTTGTACATCGTGTATGTGTTGCAACTGCGATGTTATCCATTGTAGACATGCTTCTGTAAAGGGGAGAAGGGGTTGACAAGATTTTTTACAAGCTCCGGAAGAGGGAATGGGTGATTGAGTAGTTGTCCCTGGAATCCCTCCGGATAATTGTCTAAAGATATAAAGGTCTATGGAGGAAACGTTCAGTAAAGGATAAAATCAAGCATTTTGTTACGCATCGTTGAAGCTTTGATCTTTGATGTAGCTGAAAGCGATTGATATATGGATATTTAAGACAGCCGAAATAAAAGCTTCTGATATACAGGTAAATAAGGAGGCCGAAGTAAATATGTGACCGGTATACAGGTGTGTAAGGAGGCCGAAGTCAACATGTGACAGGTGTACACGTTCATAAGAAGACCGAAATGAATACGCGACAGGTATGCGGTTACATAATTAAGCCGATATAAATATGTTGCAAATGCTAGATATTAATTTCCTCGAATACCAGGATACAATTGAATATAAAACATTTCCGCTTTTTGGCGTGGATAATTTTCCTTTGTTGTCTTTTCAAAGAATAATCTAGTTCGTATATACGAGCACCAATCGTCCCCATTGCGGTCAGTAACCGTTGATGATTTCTATGAGTCGCTATTTGCTAGGTTGGAACGATGGATAGATGCAAACGGTATTATAGGAAATGCCTGAAAAACCAGCCTGAAAATGCTCACAAATATACGTAGTAGTAGTAACGCTACTAATGAAGTGATCATTAGTTGGTGGTAATGTTGCGATGGTTGTGTTGATCAGGGGCATGCCCTTAATTATTGTTCGTCCTTGTAGGTCAAACGCACTATTTCTACTTTTATAGGCATTCCATCAGCGTGTCTATCATATATTAGCAAACCGTTTTGTGCTCATTTTATGTGGAGTGGCCTTGACAGTGATGTTTGAGTTTGTCGTTCTCTTATATAACTTTACTGTTTGAGTCTATGATACTCTTATATAACTTTGCTAACTTTTCTACGCTATGAGTAGTTATTTCATTAGTTTTGACACATACATCTTAGCACATTACTTATATTGTTGGTTACATTCTGTTTACGATTACAAGTATATCGGTTATCGCCGTGTATTTTTATGTAACTATTTTGCGAAATCACTTATCATTTATAACAATACTTTAAAACCTGCAAATATTTCAATGATAAAATTTTGTTTCACTGAAAACAAACTTAACATTTACGCTGGGAGGAATGGGGGGAGGGGGCTGGGTTGCATTGAAATTTTGGTACCAACTCTTCAATTCCGGTTTTTTGGTCAAAAACTATTAAGAAAGCGAAGAACATCCTTTAAAATCCACTATAAGCTGATGCAGTTTCATTTTGGTACTATTATTTACATCAATCACGCTTAATGTGTAAACTTGTTTTGCTAGCGCACATTATGACGTCATCTTTTTCTCATGGACGTATCTGTTTGTTATGGATATCTATTCATCTGCTTCATGTCTCGGTCTCTTACCTTGAAGAATGTTAGGGATAATTGAAGTTGGAAAGAAATTAGCATAGGTTTTCCACTAACTGATTTTTGGTTTACATCAGTCGAGTAACAGAACAATGTGCTCTATGGTAGATTATCATGAGCGGATGGTTGATTTAAAATGTTACACCATTATTTCGCATCGTTTAGGTTCATTGATAAATTATTGAAGCTGGATCAGCCCAATAGGTATAAAAGCAGATAAACATTAGCAATTAGTCTGTGTATATGAAACTTCCGTTGATGTTGATCTATTACCGTTAAACGGGTAGTATGTTTCATTACATTGTGCATATGCGAAGTTCATAGCTTTATCTTCAATAGCTGCATTTATGTTCAGTGCTATCTCGTCAGAATCGTACCTCTTTAAGAGCACTTAGCTTGTGACCTTATTGCTTATCTTTTTTATTGTTGTTACAATATTATTAGTTTTATGATTCAACAATATGTTAATTTCATTCATGTTTACTTTTAATTTAATTTTAGTATTTAATGCTAATTTAAGTTTTACTCTCTCTTGCCTATTAATTTAAATATTGAATGTTTATCTTTACCACGACATAATAATAGAAATGCTCTGTTGGTGGCATTATTGCTTATCTTTTTTATTGTTGTTACAATATTATTAGTTTTATGATTCAACAATATGTTAATTTCATTCATGTTTACTTTTAATTTAATTTTAGTATTTAATGCTAATTTAAGTTTTACTCTCTCTTGCCTATTAATTTAAATATTGAATGTTTATCTTTACCACGACATAATAATAGAAATGCTCTGTTGGTGGCAGTTTTATTACGATCATAAAAGAAAATCTCGTCAGATATTTCAATTTGTTTGTTTATTGCTTCAGCAATGAGGATGGCCAAATGCTCTGATTTTTTAAAATATCGATGTCATTTCTAAATTGAGGGAAGATTGTTAGTCATTCCTCTAAGCACCTTCTTAGCAGAATGAAATTTGATCTCAGAGAACTGAAAAAGGAATCGATGAGAATCAAAACTGCATTGGGCGATTAATCTAATTGCCAACTCAGCTGTCAGCAACGTATATTAAGGAATAATTATATGTGCTAAGTGCAAATATCTCTATTGTATAATCTCCAAACTATTGCTATAATTCATTCATTCACTAATGAATTGTCAATCACTCTTGCTTATGCTCATTTATTTGAAAGGGAATAGCGCGTAAAGTGATTCATTTATGTGACGATATTGTTTTCTAAGCAATAAAAACCTGTTGAGATGCTGTACATCGAGATATTTGGTAGTTGAAAAAGGGATATAAAAGCAGTTTTAGTGGTCGTAATTATGCGATGCTCAGCGCGCCAACTTGTTCTACGTTTATTTCAAGCGAACAAAAGCTGCGCTTCCTTCAGTCGATCGTTGCAATCGACGCATTTTCGAAGAAATTTCTACGAAGTGGGCATTTAGGTTTCTATTCTGTCTGTATTGGTTTATACGCGTCTGCCTTTTGTCTGTCTGTACAGTAATCCATTTGTCTCTCTTTGTGTCTGTTCCGTAATATCAATTCGGAAATTAATAGAGAGAGCTAGAGGTGCAAATTGCAGTTGAACTACCAACGCCTAAAAGAGTTAAAAATATTTAAAAATGCCTGGAAATTTATATCCACCTTCAAAAGAATCGATCCTTAATATACACCGATGGAGTCATCAATCACTCTCATCGTATTTTCTAAATTCGATATGTTTCATCCTCGAAAACTTTGCTCTTCAATAAGGATGCCTTAATCTCATGTCAGTGCTTCTTATTTTCATTTATTCTTTCATTATTTAGCTATTCTGATTGATATTCAACTTAAATATTAGATCTTTTGCTTTCATTTCATTTATTTCCTTCTTTTACACTTTATTTCCTTTTTATTCATTCAAATAAATAAATAAATAAATAAAAATAATTGCGTAAAACTAGTATGTGATGTAACAAGAAAAGCCCATTGCATCTAGGTTATCTCGCTGAAGATCACACTAATCAACAGGTTTTTTTGATTTGTGTGCTTCGGCAAGTGATGTCATTGCAGTCGCATTCATTCATTGTGAGCAGTGCTTAGAAGTTCTTTCCCTGCATTACAATCGTACAAATCATCTATTCATATTTATTTATTTTCGCTTTTTATGTTTATTTACATTTTTATATATCCTATAAACTAGCTCATCTGTGTGTGCCTATATTGCTTTCCTGTTGTATTAGTATTCAGGTAATCGAGGTGGTCAATTACTTCTTGCTTGAACCAATTTTGCATCGACGTTGACCTGTTGTGTTGTGTGCTCACATTTCCTTTTCCTTCTAAAGTTCGCCTTTGATGCTAATCTCTGACGTATATAACGATACTGCTTAGATTATTTTCATGTCATTCTGCCAGAAATAAATTGAATGTTGAGTGAATAGGTTATTTAAATGCTATTGCTGTTATTAGTTGATGAATTCGATGTTCTTTTTCTTCCCAAACTTCTAAGCTTATGTTTACGCCGCACATATATAGAATGATTATATTTACTGTTCGATATCTCCAATTGATAGTGCGTTTTTATGCTACATTTTTATTTCAATTGTGTATGTTGGTTCAGTTATTGATTTTCTCAAGTTCTGATTATTATTGAATATATGCAAATTTTGTTGAATTTATGCAAAATTTCTCATGAATTGAAATATATTAAAATAGGTTGATGGTTGCATTTCAGATATGGCATGTGTGGTCACGATGATCGTACCAAAAACAAAAGCGCAACGTGCTAAAGTTAAAGAAGGATTTCTCGAAGATAACAACGATAATCTTGCATATTTAAATTTCGAAATATTAACACCGTCAAGTATATTTGCAATTTTTAGTTTATTCATAATTCTATGGGCAATTTTATTGTCGTATTATTTCGACGCTCAACGATTGCATAGCAATACTATCACTACTTGGCTTAATGCAACCGAATGGACTCAACGAGCATGCAATGTAAGCAAATGTTTGTTGAATTTTGAAGGCTTTATTATAATGCTTTATGAAATATACCCTAAACCATAGGCTTATATTGCTGATTTTTCTTTTTTCAGCCGTTGAAATGATATAATAAAGGAAATGTCGGATCTAGCGCTAGCTTGTTATCGGATCCACAAATAGGGATTTCAGTTCATTGTTGCTGAAGCATTACAGCATGACTACAATTGAAGGAAGGAAATCGTTTTTGCTAAGAGAGTTGAAGTAGAAATATGTTCTGATCTTTACCGGGACAGAAATTTCCTCATAGAATGAAAGTTCTGATCGCCTTTCAGCGACGTTAGCTGAGGAGAGAAGAAAGATTTTTGGCGATCGTTGGGACTGTGTTCAAATTATTTGATGCATACGTTTAAAAACGGATAGGATACAGTTAACAATAGAAACGAATAGAATAACGATATTGTTGCCGTCGAAAATTTCAACTTTTCCTTCTAATTTTTGTTTTTAATTATATAAAAAGCAGAAAAGGAGACAATTTTTAATGTATATCGCAATATCCGATTCGGATTCATTTCAGATAACGTTCACCGATATTCCAAGACATTGGCTTCCATCAATATTACGAATATTTGAATTAAGCGTTCAGGGCAATGTGCTTTTTCGTATAATTGCTATTATACCGATAGCATTACGCTTATTTCATTCATATATCACTCAAGCGAGGAATTCACTGCAAAAGAGATGCAATAACGCGATCTATTCACTCTGTAATATGATCGCACCATATTTCCTCTTCGTTGAACTCCTATCTTGTGCACTTTTCTCGATTATCACTATAAGGCATGACTTTCCAGGTGAGCCACTTCGATTCTTTTAGATGCAATACCTGTAGACATAATTAATTTTAGAAGCATTTATGGGTCGTTGTATATCAATATGTTTACCTATTGCTTAATATCCTTGAAAGTCGAAGTTCTTCATAATGTAAGGTATATTGTAGATTAATTAACTCATCAACGATGAGGAGAACGTTTAATATTTATGAATTTTCTGACGAGATGTATGTTCTATGAATGAGTTAAATATGGAAAAGTTTGCAGGGTAGTTTTTATGATGCAAAATTTATGAAAATTTAGGCAGTTAATGATATTATCAGATCACCGATTTGGTATACGAGAGTAAAAAGTCTCTTTTTGCTGTCTTGTGATAAGAATCTATTCTAAGTTATAGTGTATTAAATTCGATAATAAAAGATCGTCGTAAGAAATTACAGAAATTTTTCTTGTCGAATGCAGAAATTTTTCATCGAATCTTTGTTTCTGATCTAGCTGCAGAGTCGTTCATCGATCACAAAAAGCATTATAACATAGTCAAATTTATACAGTATACTCGCAAAGTTGATCTATATTAGTACTAAGTCTATGGTAGCAATTTTCTGTCATTTTGATCTACCCTTTGAAAAATGACTGTTTATTGATTTTCTCTCACATCTTCATCATCAGTGTTGTCAGAGTGAAGATGCTGTTATGTTGCATTCCCAAACTCGTCTCAGAAGGAGATTTTTATGGTTTCTTTGTTTCCTCACATCTTTTGCGTATTCGTTGATTTTTGCAATGAAAACGTTGACATTTTTATCATACTGTTTTATGTTAGCTGTCGTGTAATAAGTCCGATCAATAATTGCGTAATTGTAAGTTTCTATTGGCAAAATAGGGAAGGTCAGAAGTTTTATACAGTATCATGATAGAAAGTTTGACAAAAGAGCTCTTGGTTTTTTTTAATAGCATATTACATTGTTGTTGTTGTTTGAAGAATTTCATCGAAGAGCGGTAATTGCGTTCATAATAAGTGGAACACTGCATATGTTGGTACAAACAATAACATCATTTTGGAGGAAGAGAGACGAACAAAAGGTAACTTAGAAATTCTTGTGAAATGATTTATGGTTCATTTTATATCCGTTATTTAGGTTTAATTGCTTGGTTTATGCAAATATTTTGGTGCTTGAACCATTGAAAAAAGTTCAATCATTGAAATAAATGATATTCATAATATAGGATTTCGTAAATTTGGTAATGTTCATTAGAACACTATCAGATAAGTTGCATGAATTTGATGAGCATTACCTTATCTGTAATATACAACGATAATATCTTGAACAATGTTGCTCACTATTATTCTAAACCTATCGAATTGTTATTGCGAAATACGATAGAGGTATCGAAGCATAAATTGCGTTGAATTGAAATCTGTTAGGTTTTGTTGGTAACGACACTAACTCGGCATATACTAACAAATATGTTACCCCACCATCGGATGGTATTTGCTGATCGCGTAGTAGAGACATTTACGTGGACTGTTATGTAGGAAATCTATTCAACGCAATAGGCACATTAGGTTATTACTGCATATTGGCCTATGCAATTTGTCGATAAGGCGTAACGAATATAGTCGAGCATGCTAAATTTGCAGTCAATACTTCTATCTTATCGTAGGTTTATAGACTAAATCATCTATGTAAACTCTTTATAATTATTAATGTGAAACAGAAATAACGTCCGAAGAACTCACCATATTTTTATTATGTACTTAAATATTTTTCACTGTAATAGAAGATGATTTTGGCTTTTCTTATGGCAATGAAAATAAGGGGGTAAACATGCTGTAGCGTTTAGTATGAAATGCTTTTGCATTTCATTCACCTTATTGAGTAATTTCTTTGGTTACCAAAAATTAATAAATGAATCTACGAAAGATTCGTTTTTTATCGCGTTTTTGCGATTTTGTATTGAAGCGGGGTGTGGCGACCTAGTGCGTTTGTCTGTCTCTATGTATGCATATGTGCCTGTCCATGTGTTTTCGATAGTTTCTAGTGGAACCACCAAGGCGACAGTTAGGAATTCGATGGGTAAAACATAAATAAGGATGGGCATGCTATCCTACATTTCAAGTTGATCCATCGTTTTTGAAAGAAGTAGAAGTGTTTAAAATTCGCCTGCATTTTGCAACGGTGACGTCGAAGAAAATGATTCCTTTGAAGGTTGCACGGATGGTCGGACTAGGTAAAATGTGGAAGCATTGTGGCTATTTTACCTTTTTGTTGATAACTTACGAAAATATTATGTCATTGAGCGAGATGTGAAAAGCGCATATTGTGCCCTCTGCATTAGTACCGTTCTCCGCTTGTTTCGTTTTCCATTCTGTGCAAATTGAAAGATCGACTGTTGTAAAATGGGCATGATTTGGTTTCACCTTTGAGTGTGTATAGCTGCTTCTGAGACTGATGAAACAACAGGTGTGTGGGATTTTATTGTCCAAGATGCTATAGCCTACATTGCACCTACGTTTCTAATTTCTAGCCACAATGGATTCCGAGTTGAAGCTTCACAACAAACAGAAAGACAGACAAATACATTAGCGCATACATGATATTACTGTATTGGACTTTGTACTTGTATGTTTAAAAAAACACTAAGGGGTTTAAAAATCGTTTCTATTTTCAGAGGATTGACCATTTATCGAATGGAGTGAAGCTCATTTCACTCGTTGGTTTTGGCTTTGCAGCGCCGCAATTTCTAAATTTTCAACAAAAGTTTATCAGCTTCCCTGAATGTCATTCTTATGGTCAGTTCATTCTCAGAACATTTCATTAGTATATATATATATATATATATATATATATTTATATATATATATATATATATATATATATAAAAGCGCATATTGTGCCCGCTGCATTGGTATGGTTCTTCGCTTGTTTTGTTTTGCAACCGATGCAAGTTGAAAAACCGGCTGTCGCAAATTGCGTGTAAATTTGTTCAGCCTTTGAGTTCCACCATATATTCTTTTATTCACTTCCTGCAATGAATTGGTGAATTTTCGATGATATGTGGGAAAACAGTTGCCATATATTTTTCAGGGACAAGCATGAATAAGATGGAAATACGAGTAAAACACTTTTTAACCCAAATCGTTGTTTTATTGTTTATACCGTCAAGAAGACTGTGCGCATTGACAGCCGCTAGTTTTATAATATCTAAACTTACCTCAATAAAGCAATATTTCTTCACCGTAAATTAGGTTACTTTAGTATGGTTAGAGGATGGAAGAGCACGATCTTCTCGGTGCTCATAGATGCCACTGAATCGTTTTACCGTATTCGAATGATATAGGATGTTTTCAGTGCCTCCTTTTCAAGCAATATGTGAATATATTACTTTTATTTGCAATGGTGCTTTTCATCTAACCACACTTATCGATAATCGATATGCAAGGTAATTGATTGATTTATTGATTGGTTTGTATAACTTTTATTGAAAATGCAACATTTTTAAACGCTGTTTGAAATATTTGCAACGCATTAAGCATATAAAAAATAGTTTCTGAATCTTTGAGAGATTGCATTATTATTGCAGTTTAGTAATGGAGTATTGCAATTGCAATATTTGATTGATCAGACTCTACTTCATTTCCATATTCTTAGCCGTCAGTTTTTCTTTAATCAAACAAACTCACCTCAACACATCCTCAAATTCACTATTGCTGTTTAGTGTCTCCAAAAGATAGTGCCCAAGTGTGCTTTGTTCAATAGAAGCGAAACTAACGATGTAGTGAATTTGACAATTTTCTATGTTTTTCTTTCTAATTAATTGTTTTCTGTAGAACATTGTTCGCTGATGTAACAGTAGACTTCTTCTGTCATAATCCGTACGCTCAATTAGAACTTAGAAAATTTTTTCTCAGAGATGGATATGGCGTTATCGTTCAATTCACTTCCCTTCTTCATCCTTAACGGATTTGTCAGTAGGCTTTTTGCATATTTAATACAAAATATTTAAACCAACTTTAGTTAGTCTTATAATTAGACAGTAATCATTATTCATATTGCATCGATTCATTGAATTTTAAGATTGATATGTTATCCACGCACCGCATCCGGTGAATGTGAACCACTGAAACCGACTAACTTCAAAGCTGGAGGACCATTTGAACATTGTCGCTCTTGGGAATTAGCTCAAAGGCAAGCACAACTCAAGCAAAATATTATCGATAAAAGCCCTTAGTTATTGTTCATATTGGAAATGTTTTTTGTCGATATTTCCATATGTTGGATTGACATTCTCATTGGTTTTATTTAAGAAATTTTACTATTTATAAAATACAAAATAGAATTAAAGCATAAATATTGTTGTAATATAATAAGAAATTTGCATTGCTTCACTGCCGTTTGTTGTGTTCCTTTCATAGGTATTGCAGTTCGAAAATGTTTTCACGATGCAGTGCATTTCCTTCGATTTAAATCATTTTTATTGCTCGTTTGATAGGGAATTAAACGTCGCAATATTTTTAAGTATTTATTTGCATAGTTAGTTTCCTATAGAATGAATTGGAAAGAGCATAAATTCCATTTTTAAAATAAAAAAGTGTTTAAGAGATTTTAATGTAGAGAAACGATTAGGTATATAAACATAGGAGAACATAGATTCTCTCTATGCCACAAAACTAGCCTAACTTTTCCTAAAAAATTAGGATATCTATAGGTCTTGTGCTTATAAAAAGCGGTTTAATGGTTTTTTTAGGAGTTTCAGTTCGTTTAGCTCTATTACCATGCGGTCGTTTTTGCAATAGTATCGACAGGCACACATTTGGAGGAGGGGGGGGGGGGGCAATAGTATTGGCGGGCATACGTCTTTGTAGGCAATAGTGTTGGCGGGTACACATTTTGGTGGGCGATAGTATTGGCATGCACACATTTTGGTGGGCAATAGTATTGGCGGGCACACATCTTTGTAGGCAGTAGTATTGGCGAGCACACGTTTTGGTGGGCAATAGTATTGACGGGCACATATCTTTGTAGGCAATAGTATTGGCGAGCACACGTTTTGGTGGGCAATAGTATTGGCGGGCAATTTTGTAGACTATCACAAGTCACTTCTTAATGCACCCCGAGATGGTTAACAGATTCAGTAGTGTAGCTGGAGCGCGATGCTCGTGTTGGTTATGTTGCCTTCCCCTTGCAGTCTTTCCCCTGTTTGCGCAATATGACAAAATGCGTTAACAGTTGTTTCTTACACTATTCTACTAAATAATATTCTAGGCACGAGTTGATTTTTGTTCGTAACTTCATCTCGTAGGCATAGTGGAAGAGCCGAATTGAATAGCCAAATATCGAGGCGTATTTAGTAAAGAATTTAAAGCGAGCAATAAATATTGTGTAATAGTGATTATGTGTGGTGCGATTTTTTGAATGTGATTTCAACATTTTATCTATTTTAAAAGATTAGAAATTATATTTCATTGAATCGATGATGTTTCTTTTTGTATCTCCAATGAATTGTTTTATTCTAAAAATTTAATATTATGGTGTTGTATATAAATTTAGAGTGCAAACTTGCGGAATGTAGATTTTAATAATTTACACTCTTCGATATGCAAATAAAAGTTTTTTCGTCAAGAATAAACGAGAATAAAAAGTTTTTCATCGAAAATTTTCCACTTCGATAGAAATGAGAATAATAGAAACTTATTTGAATTTGAAATTCTATTAACGGTTAGTATGATTTNTCATTTGTTCTTGCAGTTTGGGGACGCATTTTTTGGAGAAAGAGGCTGATAAAGCCACCGCTGAGGTGAATGGATCTTCTTGTGTGCATAAGGGATCACACGGAGATGGGTGAATGGTTGCCAGATACGTTAATAGAGGTACAAGTCGATTGAAAGTATAGCTGCAAGAAGTGAGGAAGCAAACGATTATGCCTAGAAAATTCCACGGTGTCTCCAGATTTCTATAGAGCGCCAGCCTCAAACCTTTGCTACTAGACTGTGATGAGCCTTTCGACTACACACCTCGCAGACTTTCCCATTTACATTCTTTGAGGCGTTCATGACAGCAGATTGTGCAAGTTAAGAGCCGTACAGCCTTGGAAATGTTGTCACTATATTTATAACTGGCGGTTATGAGAGTATGGACCGTCTTACCTATTTTGATTGCTCAGGCTGGAAACTCGTTGATGTTCGTTCATTAGTTACGTGTTTCTGATCTCGAAATCTTATGCGATCACCAGCATACGCGGACTTGAATCTGCCTTCAATACCTGTGGAATTGTTTTGCGATATCCATGTGATGATTCTTGCTGGTGTGACCGCTTTCTTTATCACAAATCAACGTGCGTCGATGTGTTCTTCACGGAGACCTCATAGCCGATACTGCCAACGTGAGATTGGTGTGTCCTTAGCCGACATATTCCATGGCGATCACATCAGCAGTACCCCGCCACGACTAATACATAACCACTACACGTATGACCCTCATTACGGCACTTGAGTGCGAATGTTGTGTCTTCACAGTCTGTAATCCATATACAGTGTCCAGCATAAACCGAACGGCGTGTGCTGCGGATGATGCTATAGCCGGAACTCGTTAACACCTATCGTGTTTATTCGGATGGCTCAATTGTACCTCATGTTTGTGTAGTCTATAGGTTGTACTCGATGGGAAGGTTCTTGCGGCGAACCATACCATCACCCTGGAACCATTCACGGCGGAACTGCCTGGCAGCACCATCGGGGATGTTGGTCCATTCGATGGTGATTCGGTCATTGTTGAGATCCTCGGTAGCTGCATTGAATGTGTCGCACGGGACCGCCATCAACACATTTTCTTTCGGATCGAGAACATCGCATGGTGGATCGACGCCGAGGCGCCTCATGTTAGTTGTTTTTATCGCCCAATCGATACGACGACCGCCTGCATTCGTAATCTAAAAAGTGTGAATTACAAAATTTTCTTCTCAGTTGAGAGAATTATCACTCTATTGCACGTGGCTCAGGAATTTGATAGCTTAGAAATCACCATGCATTAGACGGGACTGCCCCCAACAAACAGAGCGGCCTCTGAAGGCACAAACACGGACTGAGAATCACTCTGGTGCCGTCATTTGTAAATCGTAGTGAATGAGCCGTACCTTAATGTGCTTGTCATCGTAAGGCGCATTAAAGACAATCTTCTGGCCAGGCTGGGTGTTGATATCGCCAGGAGGAACGGACTGAGCCATGAAGACTATTGAAAAGTCGAATAGCTACTGATATCGCATCCTGTGCCCCTTTCCTTTATATATGAATTGCGTAAGCAAATACCCGCATATGAAGCAATCGTTCTGCATAAAATTTGATATTATCAAGGGAATTCATACATTTTTCACCCTTTTTTGCAAAAGTAGCACCACTATGTGGTGCTACTTTTGTGTGGTATCCTACTTAGCACGTATGCGTGCACTTCTAAATGTGTAGATCATGTGCGTGTATGCAGGTCCACTGGTCATGCTAATGGTTGCTTCTTCTAGCTCCAGAGGGAACAGTTTTCATCAGATTTGAGGAGATCAACCTTGGAAATTTCCCAAAAGTTAACGGCTCTGCACTTGTAGCTTCCAAGGTAATTAAAGATTGGGAGCATTCTCTTGCAAAGATATATCTCTCTTTACTCACTTAATTATTTATAATTCACCTTTGTCCACTCCTCGGTTACGCCAACACTTCCTGCTCCTTTCTGGTATCCAATGGATCCTTGCAGGAATGTCAGCATCTAAAGCAAAGATTCTTTACCTTCCCGTTATTCAGAAGACGGATAGCTCGACCATTTATGACTCCTAACTAAATGCAGATTTGGCACTCTATATTTGCAAAAGCTTGAGCTGTGTCATTTCTATTCTGACCCTCTAGAGGACGTAGAATATTGTTCGTGGAAATATCGATCTCTCTTTAACGACTTTCCGCGAACTCTTTGAGGTTACTGTTAGTTGATGCAGACTCAACAGATTTAAAGACTTTCTTAAACAGGACAAGGCGATTCCCTACTGTATGAACTCGCAAAAGTGAAATCATTGCAGATTTTTAAAAAGAATTCACCTCCCTACCACTAAAAATATTCTGTAGCGCATCTCGAATAAGGGAGTAATCATCAAGTTCCACTCCCCTCCTCTACCGCTTTCGCCTTTATTATTGTTTGACTTTTTTGTGAAAGCTCACTCATTTCGTAAATACGCACTATCCTATAAGAGTTATAGTTTCTACGGTGATGACATTTCGCTAGTTCATCAGTTTGCTATTATTTTTCCTATTCGTTTCTGTTTGTTTCATTTCTTTCTAAAATTCTCTACCACCGATTCCATTTGCTGGATGATTTACTTGTCTCTCAACTTGTGTTGTGTTTATTGCGTGTTGCTCCAAAAAGATTCAGATTGAAAATCGCGAAATCGTGCGACGACTTAGTTTTAGTGGTAATTACTAGTGACAACGCAGAATTGCCTGAACTAAATTTCTTGCTTATTTGAATTTCAAACGTCGTTTTTACTTAGCGATTGCTCAAATATGACTCAAAAATGCGTTCATATAGAAGGATTTGATTAATGAGTGCATTCATCACTCAAGTGGGAGAAAGAATATCGAGTATTTTCATCTTTTTCTGGTTTATTTTTAAATTGTATTGCCGTCGACTGGTTTAAACGTGGAACTGCAAAAAGCACATATCGTGCCAGCCGCCTGCTTGTGCACTTGTTTATTAAATATTTACTGTGCTCGTATTTATTCATATGGGTGTGTTTTCATTTCATAAAAAGCAAAAGCTTTTTACAAAGTTCAGCAGATATAATGCGAAGTATTGCTCGAGTTGTTACACTAAATTTTCGATGCACTGATAAGCCTTAGACTTCGACTGATAAAACATCGAATAGGACTGATTAGACTATGTAACCTTTAGACATATTAAACTACATGATTTTGTGTAAATGAAGGCTTTGAAAGTTCTTCATAGTTTCATCGTTATATAACATATCCATTTATAATTGGACAGGCGGGTCTATGTGATGAAGTTGTCTCTGAGTGTTTGCGCAACTTCAATCTAATATTAAATGGCGTGCAAAAAGCACGAAATGCGCCAATCATCTGCCTTGCTTTTCTTTATTGATGCATTTGTGTGCAAATTGTAGTTATTTAATATCTTTGAATTTTTTAATGCGGGATGATGATGGCATAATGCTCGAAAAAAACCTTTCTGTAGGACTTTTCCAACGCTGACAGGATGAAAGCTTCCTGAATGCAAATTGCGAGAATGCGAACAATCAACAGCTATGGGTTTTGAGACATACATCCAGCAAATATGCATTGCTATTGCATATGCGTCTCTAGCGCACATAGAAAACGAACAAAGTTGTTAGTGAGTTTTATTTGCTACATATATGTTTCGATTTATGAGGCATTAAGAGGGATGGTCACTTCGCCTAGTGGGGCGCCTTCTTTGAAAATCGCCGAAGCATCGGCCGCACCGGCGGGCGCTTCTTTGAATTGTACAACCAGCTTGTCGATCCTGGGTGGTCCAGCAGTACGCGTGATCTCGATCGGGGTCGCTGCAGTCGCTTCGACGAATCCATAGACAGGATTAAGGCGATAGTCATTGTTGTTCGATGATCTGATTTTGAAAGCAAGCCGTGTCGTGCTCGGGTTAGCAAGTTGATGTGTCGACACTCCACCATCTGCCGGTATGGCAGCCTCGGGAGGATCCGCACTTAGCATTGGCGGTACGCCACCTGCTGCATCGTCAGGTGGAGGGGGTGCAGGAACTGCACCAGCATCAGGAGCATCAGCCATTGCTCTTTAAGTTCCTGCAAACCAGTCTTTTCAACATTCTCGCT
Organism: Baylisascaris schroederi; assembly: GCA_006503575.1. Lineage (NCBI taxonomy): Eukaryota > Metazoa > Nematoda > Chromadorea > Rhabditida > Ascarididae > Baylisascaris > Baylisascaris schroederi. The sequence goes on along the minus strand of QEWY01000623.1, from coordinate 48,705 downwards.
GGCGTGCTTCGGATCGCAGGTGCACAATTACAGTCCCATCCGATAGCTAAAATGAAGAACATGGAATTTCTATTTCATTGCATACCTTACCTAATCAAACCACCTTTCATCACCTTTCGATCGGGACTACCTATTCTCAAGTGTATCCTTCCTTAGGCAAGGTGCTGCAGCCGCCCAACAAAAATCTGTTAAATGAAAGCACTTCAGCGCAACGGAAATAACGCCCATGTACCGCCTATCTTTCATCCAGTGTTGACCAAGGAAACACCCGGTTGAAAGAAAAAGAATTCACGACGAACCCTTTAATAATACCAACTGAACAAGAATTGACCTCACCTCTACTGTGCACCTATTTTATATAAAAACTCTATGCAAATATTATAAATATTTGGCATTCTTTAGCATATCTAATGAGTTGACAAGTGTGTTATGAGTTCATAATGAGTTAAGAGGTGTGTTATAAGTTCATAATGAGTTAACAGGTGTGTTATAAGTTCATAATGAGTTGACAAGTTTGTTATAAGTTCATAATGAGTTGACGAGTGCGTTATAAGTTCATAATGAGTTGACGAGTGCGTTATAAGTCCGTGCTATAAGTTTGATTATATGCATTTTTGTGCTATCGATGAATCGCCATGGTGCAAGCGAAAGGCTAAATAAGTGGATAATAACGATATGCGTCTTTTTATTCCTCTGATTTGGTTCATTTAATGCGAAGAGGTTAGTGAAAGATAACAGCGCTAAATCGATAGAGGTATTGTAGCATCAAACCGATCATGAAAACTGCTAGATGGACAGACAGACAGAAAGGCAGATAGGCAAGCATTCGTAGACATGGAGGTGAGAGTAATATGCTTTCCAGAGGTGAATAGGGAACAGCAGCAGTATTCCTTCTTCAGAAAACTACTACAACTAGCATGAGAGGAACAATAGCTGCAAGATTGTTTCCTATAGCACTGAGGATCAGCGTTTCATATCTATATTGCCATTGCTGCTTCGTTTTCTTTATATTTATTTACTTTGTTATACAAAGAGAAACGAATAATATAGAAAAAATGAAAAATCACATCCGCCATAAAATATGAAGATTGAAAAATTCCGTGCGTTTAGAATGTGAATAGAAAAATGGAAAGATTTGAACTCGTTAAGAGTTTATATACTTACCCGAGACTAAAATACTTATTAGGAAGGGCAAAATGGCATTTTTCGGGTGTTTTTTTTGGTTCGGTGAGTTGTCCAAGTTGCGTAAATTTAGTGCTCAAAGATGCAAATTTGGTCTCAAGGGGAGAAACTTCATACTGTACAAATTTTATGGCTGAAAATCGGCAAGTTCGAGTGCGATGAGAAATTAATAAAAAACGCTTGATTTTGCAGGTGATTGAAAAATACTCATTAACCGTCGAGGTTTTATCGCTAATTACTGCATTTAATAATTATGTCGATATATTCTCTCATTATCTTCTCACTACTAAGCAAAAGCGGTATGTGTATTCACTAATTGTCGAACTAGTGCCCATTGTGATAGCGACATTAATTGCCGATTTGAGGCTGACTGCATCGTTGCGAGTGTTGAGGGTCTCATTCGGTCGTTAAAGCACATTTCCGCATAGGTTGATTCACTGCGGTGGTATCTTTTTATTCATTTCATTGAGAGTCGTAGATTGTTATACGATCTCGGAAGTATTTTTGTTGATGTGAAAGGTGTTACACCTATATTTTACCTGCACATACAGGTTGAGGATGAAATGTGAACGCATCGATTTTCAGTTACCTTTCAGCCTTCACAGTTGATGGAAAAGCGTGGCGTAAACATGACTATGACGGTTGTTGGGTTGCATTAGGAATGAAAGCACAGCATAACCGATCGTTGGGAAAATCCTCTACCTGTCACTTCCGCTTAATTAATCCACTTGTTAGTTTGGTATTGTTGATAAAACTTTTTTGCCTATTTATTTGTTCGATGCTTCATCAAGCGTTTAGAAAAAGGAAAATAAATAAGCATATGTTGAAAGCATTTAAAATTGTGCTTAGATTCTCGCTGTGGCACTTTTCAATGTTGGTCATTTTTCTTCAAAACCAGTTTTATTTGATGTAGTGAAGATAAACTTTGTAAGNACATATATATATATATATATATATATATGTATATATATATATATTATAGTAATAAATTTTTGAACGCTTGTATTTTACTTTTTTGATAACTTGAAACGTTTCATCACTGGACCCCATAGCACTCCATTTGAAGACCTTTAAGTTTCAAATCGTTGATCGGGATCCTGGCACCTTGATGATAAGGCCTATAGGTGTGACTTCTTATATGTTTTTATTTTTGTTAATTAAGGTGGTCTTCTTCGTCTATCTAGTCATCTTATTCTTGCGCTAACCTCAGTGCTCCATTCAACATCTATTGTTGATGTCTCTTTGCTTCGGAACGCTCATTGGCAGAATGGAGCAAATGTGGTATTTAGTACCGCCAGTTTTAATTCACCTCAGTTAGCTTGAATATTGCATGAAAACTTCTTCATTTATTATTGTTCGGTTTTGGAATGTTGTTATAAAGTTTCGGCCTCCATTTAAATGTGATAAAAAATTATGCAAGGGAGTTGCTTGTAGGGGATTCCTCCTCGATTCGTTATATGAGAACTGCAGGGTGCGCTTGTATGCCTTTATTTGAATGCCGATATGCTGAGTTCAATTTAATTTTTCGTTTTAAATTCGCCAGCGGTTTTTGCCATTCTTTTTGAGGAGACGCCAAACTTTTGCTTATCTTAACAGATTGGCAGTAAGTGTGCAAGGTCTCAAACTCCATATGTGACCTGGCTACCTTTCCCATTCCAACTTAACCTGGTCAAGTTTTCTTTTCTGTGATTCTGTTCGAGCGTTGCTTCGCTGCTTGTGTGGGCTGCTCGAGTTAATCTTTGCTTTGGTTGCATTTATTCGCTGCCTTTGATTAGGCCTTCATTAGAAAAGATAGCATAGGTGCAACTGTAAGTCATGCCTCATTAATCAGTAAGGTAACGCGCCATAACTATTGCAACCTGCACGCAATCTTTTCTTTGCATTGACTGTATGCATAGATTACCTGTCCAATTTTGGTTGTGCCTCTGACCACAACTTAAATTTGAGGGGCGAATCGGAGACAAAAGCGTAGATGATGAAAGTGCCACTCAGTGAAGCAAGTAAACGGCAATCTCTGTATATTGCGTTGCGTTGCGTTATACTGAGGTTGATTTTGGTCTGAAATATTTCTGATGCTTCATTTCTGTTTGAAGTGTAATAGCTTAGTGGAAGACAGCTGTCATTCAACGATAAAAGCAAAATTTTAAGCAGAGGGTAGCTATCATTCAAAAATAAAACATTGACGGCTAATTCTATGAAGTCGAAAATACTCTTTGCTGACATAAAAAAGACAATAAAACAGATTTTCTCGGCAATACTATTTATTTTCTTATGAAATTTTACTCATCTTAAAATAGCATTTTAAAGTTGAAGATAGTGCTTTACAAGCAAATTGCTTATGAATCAAAATCTTTGAAATGACAGTATCACTCAGCGAACAACGTTTTATGAAAGTATTCGACGAGGATACTCTTTACTAGATCGGAAGGGATTGTTTTTCAGTTTCTTATAAATATAACATTTTCGAGTTTTCTGAGTTGAACGATATTTTATTTGTTTATGTAAAAATTGTGATATGTGGAAAATCGTTTCTGATTTTTTTTGGATGTCCGTCTAGCACACTTTCGCATGAACGCGGCATAATGAACCTCTCAATCGGCGCTTTTGTCGTGAATGCTGCGAACATTTCCACTAATTTATCGTGTTGCTGTGCGTTATTTCATCATTTTTGTTATCTTTTATCTGTTTTTTTTTTCGATTGCATTTGCAAATAACGTTTTGAGTGGGAGGTCTTCTATGCTAGCACTTATTGGAGTGGGAATTTGCTCTTCCCTCCTCGCGTTTCATGTTGTGTTCCGCTGTATTAACTTGATTGAAATTGATGTAGTGGATGCCAAGAGTCATTTCATGCGCTTACCTGGGGATCGGCTCCGATAGCCATAAACTTCGCAGTTTTGTAACTTCTCAAATCTTTGCTCACATCTGCAATTTTATGTTTGTATTCAGTCAGTTTTTTTCTTCCTCTAGCACATCAAATGAAATTTGCGAGCCGCTAACACAAACCATCTGCCCTCTTTCTTTTCGTATGCATGCCTCGTGAAAGTTAATTCCACAGCAGTAATACCCTTCGAAAAACGGGGGGATCAGAGGTGTTTAAGCCGTGAGGTCTTGCATTACTGGACAGTTCCATCATGGAGGATTACATCATCGCATATATGACACATGCACAGTAATTTTGGTACCACCTAACGAAAAGATACATCCTGCTGTGTCCTGTGAGGATAGGCCAGTTGCTTTTCGATGTCGACTCGCCCATTGCTGCCTGCTGCCGTCACGTCTGAGCTGATATGCCGCGCTCCCGATTCACCGCCAACCTGTGTTGCGCGCTACGCTAGATGATGACTCCCTCCGTGTACTAGTGACCACACTTCGCCTCTACCATTTACGCAATAGTATACCGTATATTGTTAAGATGGTTCATCTTTCCAACACCGTGTTCCGCCGTGCACACATATGTTGTTTGCATTTTGGCGCAGCCTTTTGAATCCTGCCTCAAACATCGATAATTAAACTTTTATCGTAATAAACGGTAAACGAACGTAATGTAAACAACGAAAGCTCTCAACATCACAAACAAGACGTCTAACATTACCATACAATGACAGCGAGAAAGTGCACACAGCGACATGCACTGACGCCTAGAAGAGTCCAAGAGGAAAGAGGGAGCTACTCTTTCATTTTGTGAGTTTTAACCGATGTTGGTGCTAACAGGGATTCGTAGGTCACTAGGTGTCAGTGCGGAGGAAAAGTTCTAAGAATGTTGTGAGATTAGTGGAGGAGTATTCGAATATCTAAGGGAACATGACTCGATCAATTTATGACTACTTTTGGCTTATTGTCTATATCCTTTTCTTACGCCGAATCCATCGGAATCTTTATTGACTATCGGCTTAAAATAAGGATTTGCTTGTTTTGCGTGTGCGTTGTTTTGCTTGCAAGGTCTTTCGATTTTGTTTCCTTCGCAGCATTCCTACATAATTTTGCTAAAGTAACTCGCAGGATCGGGTCATCATTTTCAACTGTTATATCCCAGTTGCAGAGGCGAGAAGAAGAAAGCCGATCCTTGCTTTGGGTACTTCCTAATCGCTGTATTATTTGTTGGGCCATCATGAACATATAACTTGAGTAATGAACATATATAACTGATTTCAGGTTTGCCTAGTGAGCGATTTTGCATGGATGGCGAATGCGGGTGGAGGTGGTGCACCTGCAGAGGCACCCGATGTGGATGCTATTGGGCATGCTGCCCTTGTCGTTGCAAGGCTTCGTGAGGTGGTCGACCGTGCTGATGCTGCAATTGCACATGTCGCCAACGATGTCGCTTTAAGACCCGATGATCAACAGTAAGCCATTATACTCCTTTTGCATTTCCAAATCGCATTATAGCGGTATTGTTTCTCTACATATGTATGTATATGTGTATGTCTGTGCATTTCTCTGTCTGTCTGGCAGTTTCAACAAGAAAGCCACTGAAGGTAAGACTATGAATTTGGTTATGTATAGCGCGTCTCATAAGATTTGCTCGTCTAATGTCTTTCTTCTTGGCCTATCAACTTTGAAGGAAGTTATGGATGTTTGGAGATGCCAAAATTGTATCGTTTTGCAGAGTAATAGAATGAAGGCAATTCGGCGCCTCTTATCGACTGCTGTGATGTGCTCCTCTATCTCTTTTGCTTCCTTCTGAATTCTGCCCAAGTAATATTTGACTGCACAAATTCTGAGACATATACAGACGAGCTTCCGCTCTGAGGAGTGGGATTGCATATCAGGAAGACTGGCACGATATGCGTTTTTTTTGTAGCTTCGCGTTTTGAACCAGCTAAATACGAATGAAGGGACCACTGTTCTACAGTAATTGTTGTTTCGACACATCAAATGCTAATGCAGTATGCTTTTTTCCATTAGTAAAAGAAAAAATGTTTATCAGGAACTGTTAGCTGGTGCAGCTTTGAAAGGAGTCAGATGACTAAAAAATTTCGACCTATAAGCATATGAAAATCCATGGGTTCTTTGATAAAAGAATTTTAGAGTGGCTGCTGCACGAGGCGCTGGAGATGGGGTGGCAGTGGCAGCACTGAATGCAGCAGTTGGAGATGCTGAAGTTGCAGCGTTCCAGTTGATTGGTCAGTTGCGTGAAATAGTGGCTGTATTGGCGCGTGAGAGGGATCAGATCCGAGAGGCAGTCATTCAAAGGGGTCTACTCGATGATCCGGATCTTAACGATAACGAACCACTCGGTGGAATTCATTTTGAAGTTGTAATTGGAGATGAACCCATCCTGCAACCCGGTTGGTTCTTTGTGATTTCCAGCAAAAACGGTTGATGACAAACCATAACTCGTTTCTTCAATAGTCATCCAGTTTGTATGTTTAAATTTACCGCTTGATTGATTTAAAGCCGAGTGAAGTTGTCGTGTCATGGGTGAAAAAAAAACGAACGCATACGTGGGAATTTCGCATGCTATTTGCTTTTTGCATTTCGAAGAATAAATGTTTGTAACAGCTTTCGAAGGCAACCAAAGAATGCCACTTCTCGCGGTGGCTATCGCTTTTACAATTTCTGAGCTGTTCCTCCCTCTCCCTCTCCCATCCCGAAAAATTGCGTCGAGTCGATTTAGTTGTATAGGTGAACATTCCATGATATAAATCTGAGCTTTCGTTTGAAGAACTCATCGTTATGGGCAAGGCCAAAATTGGCCACACGGAGTCAATTTATGGTAATCATGTGGTATAGTAATAATAATAATCCACTACTGCATGAGCGGATTTCATTACCATAGGTTGCTGACTTGGCATCGTCATAATTGCCTCTTGCAAAACTTAATGAACTCTGAACACCTGCATAGGAGTCTCTTAGGTGTGTAGTGTTGACGACTCTTCTGCATTGGCATCTTTGCCGATGTGTCCTCAACGTTTCTTGTAATTGTTGTAAAAGGTCAAAGGATTGCGATTATCATGTTTCTATGAAGATGGAAGGCTGTAACAAATTAATAGCCGAGGTTATATGATTTATAAGGCTTTCACTTCTTCGCTTGATGCCATTTTGAGAGTTTGGGCTCATGAAATGGGCCTAATATGTAATGCCTCACTTTACTAGAGCGTTCTGTAGAATAGGTTGAGTTGAAGGTAATTATATTTTGGGATTTTCTGTATTACTTATTTATTATTATTATTTTTATATTATAAAAACCTGTATCGAAAAATGTTTTCTCTGTTGATAGAAAAAATATATGTCAAAATTTTCTAAAGAATGAAAATCGAGAAAAAACTAGGATATAAAGAAAACCTTTGAAAAATTTCTGTAAAAAGGTTCTGGAAAGAACGAAAGAATTTATGGAAAATATTGAAGGTAGTGTTAAGTTGGTGGTGGTACATTTACAGCATAGGAGATCGGAACTTCTTCGATTCGTGGCGTTATCTTGTTTATTTTCTTGTATATTATTCCTCAAATTTTTGTTACTTAGAGGTTGATGAACGAAAGTACTTTCCCATACTCATCTTATAACGTTTTTGGCAAATAGCATTATTATATTTTACTATATTTTATATTATATAATTTATGATGATGTCATGTAGGGAATCCTTATAAAAACGCAAGTTTCATGCAAAATATATGGTCGAATGCTTCAATCTTGCTACCGAGGCGACTAACTGCTGCGGAAGTTGTATGATGTTGTTAATTTTGATAAGTGCTACCTCTCTACCACAAAATTTGTGACACGCTATTAATTTCTGGATGGGTTTTGGGATATCTTCATTTTACATGCTAATATGGCGAAGAAATTGCTTTGTTCCTGCTCTATCGTTTCATGGTTCTATTGTGCTTTCGAAAATAAGAACGCACTGCCAATTAATGTCGCTTTTACTGGATTGATTATTATCATATTAGATCATTGATTATCATCTAAGTGGTTGTGCCATCTGTCACTCGAAATATGCAAATAACCTTCGATTTTAGTGATTTCTATTTTGTAGTAATCCGTAATCCCTTGATTTCGGCTCATCTCAAACTCGATAGGGTTGTATTTTCACCGAATAACGCTTGAGTTTTATTGACCGAGATGAAGTAATTAGGGATCTTGTGCATTAATTATTATTAAGATGTCTCAAAAGTGGATGGCCCCTCTGTTCAGTGGGGGTTACTTTACTACTCAGGTTACAGGTTCAGCAGGTAACGAAATTCTTTTGCGTGGTTTTTGCTAGAGGTATTGGCTGCAATACCTTCTGTTAATTATGCTCCCTCCAGCTTCCTTTTTCTCTTCCTAATTTTCTCCCACCACCTTGCTGTATATGCAAGGACCGTCGTTTCTAAAACATCATAGCTGAATATTTCAGAGAATCTATTGTCTTTGGCGGTGACAGTGGTGGTGGACAATTTTTCAAAATTTCGTCAGGAGGTGCGCTTCTTGCCGAGTGAAGTTCTTTTCGAGATATACGCTAATATGTATAAACGAGAGAAATATTGCCAACTTGGCTACGAATGGTGCAATTTGGATATATTCCATCGTATGCTAATGCTTAAATCGAAGAGGTTTGCTATTTTCAATCTTATGAGTCATCACACTGAGTGAAATACCTTATATGTTCGTTTGTAAAGAGCTAATGACCGATATTAATGTTGGAGATCTAGGCGATGGTGGGAAATAGGAGGGACTAATCTGTAGATGAGAGGAAATAAACCCTTTTGATGATCAGAGTTCGAGCCAAATTGAGTTGACATGTTGCTGTTTAATTAATCCTAAAGTGCATCACTTTCCGCATTCGTAAATCGTATGCGCAAATTCCACGTCATCTGCATCATGCACACATTCTTGAAATATGTCAATCCTGCCCCCGTTCATCATTCTGTGCATCAACTTCAATCTCGTCCTCTCCGTCATTCCGAACGCCAGTTGTGTTGTGATGGCGGGGTTCATAGAAGCGTGAAAGGTTCGCTATGCTGAAGGGGTTTATTGTCTTTGAAGTGGGTAATTTGACAAGAATGACGGTCCTTGATATCAATATATGCCACAGGCATCTTCTAACTATCCACCTCGCACTATGTGGTTCAGGAAATAGCTTATTTCTTGGTAGAGATAAGAAGGAAATCATCTCTCCGTTACACTGATTTTAAGGGTGGAGATCCATCAAATATATCAGACGCTAGTGAGGACGGGAACGACTATTTCCGGAACGTTGATTGCGGTTGCTAAACAACGAGTCGATTGGTTACTCTCTGATCCCAGCTGGACTGTATACGAACTGGAAATGTTATATGATTTCACACTTGAAATGGGTTCGTTCTTTTAATTTATTTGTTATTTTTTAATAAATACATTGTGGTATATTTTACATGGTGAATTGTGATGCTACTATGGAAGTGCAGAGAGTGCTTTCTTTATTCTGAAGATATGCACTATAGTCAGATTTTTGATATCTGCATTTATTCAGCGGTTTTGAAATGTTTGCCCAAATATGTGGGAAGGGGGGGGGTGAGGGGAGGAAATGGAGTATTGCTAGCAAAAGCGTTATTGTTCAATGCAAATAAACCTTTAAGATGCACCACACTTCGGAATTGAGTACGTCTCTGGCAGTGTTTAATTGACAACCGCAGCTCCCCCTCTCCCCCAGTTATCTATTGTTGATTAGAGCTATTTTGTAGCGATTAATTTACCTGTGTGACAGTGTGAAATGAGGAAGTTGTTGCGTTCTTTGCACTGCTGAGCATTTCATAATATCATCGAGTTTGTCCAGCGAGTTCTTGGTTAACCGTGGGCTCCACGACTGATGGTTCTGCATCCATTTCGTCTTGGATAGATTCATTTTGAGTGCAGTTTCCCTGAATTTTCTTTGCAGCTACTTTAGTTTATGTTGTAGTTGTAGCGCGATGTAGGAAAATATAATGTAACAGAGAGTAAATGTATGAGGTGTTCGCCGTCGATAGAGATGCCTCCTATTTGGTCAAGGTTGTCGAAGAGGGCCTCTAAGGTTATTTAATATATACGAGAATATGAAGCAAGAAATTCACACAGATAAAGATATGAAGTGAGGGGTTTGCATAGATTATATTATGCGCCATTTGATATGGCTTAAGGTGTAGGTGTTACGTTGGGGGGGGGATGAATGGCTATTTTGTTAGCAGAAGCGATGTGTTGAGTTGACTATCGTGTAATATTTTCGCCCGTCACCGATAGACTGATATCGAAATTACAAGGAACTTGATGTGGATAGGCCCTGCAAAAATTTATAAAAGTTGGATCCTTTTCAACGAACTCGCGGATAACTTTCAAATGAAGCTTAGGTCTTTTATTTTTCGTCTCATAGTTTTTTTCGTATTTTTCGCCATTGATGTTTTCATGCCTTATCTTTTGCTAGCCTCAAGTTTAATAAATCCGGAGTAATGAACTTTAAGTAGTAACACATTTTCCACAGGTATGTTATATTATTACAGGTGTATTCTTATTGGAGGCATGCTCGTACAATTGGGCTGGAGAGGCATTGATGTATTGTCATTGTCTACTCTTGAAGTTCCCACTTCGTGCCAGATGGCGCCAACAGAAGCTGTTCGAACTTAACTACTGGTGGGTTCATTTGAAATAAAGCTTCTGTGGATAACGGATAGGCTGCAGTTCTCAGCCTCCTTTTAAATCTTCAATTCGGATAACGTTTGCTTTACACGAGAACATAGGTGAACGGAATTAGCTGCCGCTAATAATATTGGCACTCGAGGTCCAAAGTTCGTACTGACCAAGTGTTTTTTTGGTCCTGAAGTCGTATAGGGTGATATAACTAACAAGCGCTGAAAATGGGGCTTGATATGCTGTTCAGATGTGAGCTACAATCCAATCTATGTTCCCGTATGCTATACCACAACGTTATTATTCAAGAAAACTTTCATATTTCTGAGTAGAAATTGCCACCCTAAAAAGGTGGCAATTTCTCTACTGAAAATATCTCTACCCTTTCTCGATATCTCTACTCCTTTCGTAAGCTGTCACTCGTGTTTGGTTTTGATATTGTATATTTAAAAAACATTAAAAAATCATCCCATTGCTCGATATTCGAGCACATCGTACTCGGTCGTTGTCTGATACTGAAAATCCATTCCAAACTTTGGCGTCGTCCTTTCCACTTCGCTAAACTGTCTGTTGAGTACTTCCAGATTTTCTTAGCATCACCAGTTTTATAGGAACGAGTGGGATTTATTTCTGAATCTCTGAAGGGGATGAATAATTCTCCGATGTCACCACCTTCGAAAACTATATGTCTCGAGGGAGATTCCTAAACCTTGCACAATCATGTTATAGCGGTTGTGCAAGTGGATATGTTTAACTGAGAATACATGGAAGTAGACGGGTAGTGCTTTCTGTATAGTGCTTGACATGCATCGAAAGAGCTGCCTCTTATTTGTTTTTTTATGGTTGCTAGGCTTACAGTTCTCGGAGCCGATATGTCTTAACTGTTCTTCGTCGTGAAAGACGTTAGCAGATGAATGCTCGAAATAGGAATGGGGCTGATGATCGATGTGCACATATATGTCCTTTACTCGTTGTGCATTTGCGCTCTAATCCGCTGACTACACAACTCGTTTTGCTTCTAAGGTGCAATCCGTTAGTTAAATAGTGGCACTTGAAATATTGACAGAGAGTTGTCACGAGAAAATGGCTTGCCTTATTGATGGGGAGCCGAGTTTGGAAGGATGAACAAGGGGTGGGTAGTCACTGTCGCAAATTTTATCGTTTTTGTTGTTTTGTTTATTACAATATTTATTGCGTTTATCGCTTTATGGCACAGTGCCTCGTTGTTTGCAAAGGTATTTCCGCGTTATCTCTTCGATCTTTCGAAAGAAAATTAATTCATACCCAAACTCAATTTTTTTAAGTTCATAGCATCGAAATTCTTTTCAAATTCAACAGTCCAAGGTCGTAGTTCATTGGACGTGTTAAGGATTTTATGGAAGTGAACCTCGTTGCCAGTCATGCATGGCCAGGGAAACACCTGCGAAGAATTAATATGCAGGTAGCTTTTTTCGACTTCCTTGACTCCATTACTTGCCATATTTTGTTGGTAAAAGTCGTAAATTGATATTCAGGTTGTTGGAGTACTACACGGGTAATTGTATGTATGCAGAAGCAATGAAGACATGTTCACTATTTGATGCATTGGTGGCGCATATCGAAAAATTAGGTAGCAGAAACGACCAGGATAATGATAAGGCCGTCAACTTGGCTCAGATCCTCATCCAGAGTGCGGTGCTGTGGTAACGCCTTTGAACGTTTTTTTTCGTTGCGAGCAAAGGTTAAAATATAGTTAATTGGATAAGGTGGTACTTTGCTGAAATAAAACCTGGGTTTTACCCTTTATTGTTTGTGAGAGGGAGCTGTGAATGGCACAGCGTGGAGCTGCGTTTTGAAATAAATCGTTTTACGCATTGAGCTGAGGATTTTCTATTATTGATGTACAGAAATTCAGCCGAAGTGGAGCAGTCTTACCGGAAATTTTAGGGTCACTTCGGCTGTTTCAAAGTCATGAGCGGTGCCTTTCGTAGTACTCGACCATAACAGAGCACTGCCTCCATTTGGGGTATTTTAAGAGTGAGCATTTTTAGCTAAGGGTGAAATTGGTTAGGCAGAGGAAAGGGAAGAGGAAAAGGGGAAGAAAATAAAACCTGTTGATGAAAACAGTTGGTTTATCCGCGGGTCTATTCACAGTTCCCTCGTCAACTGAAAGTTCTGGTGCGCGAAGGGAAAAGGGAAAGGGGGATACGTCTGTCTATGTCTTCTGCCAAATCACCAGCCTTTGGTTGTGTAGAATCTTCACTTGGATACACTTATGCTGATGACCCGAATACGAGTGTTCCACAAGATCGGTGAGGTCAGGTTGTCACATGCAATAGAAACAGAGTATGACCTTTTTCTTCTCTCCCTCCTTTGTAATTCCCGATAAATTTATGCCCTAATTTCTAGTTTATCAAATTTTTCTTCGAATGCTTGAGATCTCAAATTTTTATATGGCAATATTTGTTCCCGATGCATTGTCGTATTTCTAAAAGCAGTGTGCAGCTGCATCATTATGGCGACTTTTTTCTATTTGGCCAAGTTTTTTTTCTATCCGCTCCTCCTCCCTCATGCCACTTTTTTCCAAAACATCCGCGCCGTTCTGACTCTTGGGTTCAGTAGTTGGGATATAATAGGAATTCACCGTGTGTGATTGATTGTCGAAAATTAGATCTCAGTTTTTATTTGCTGTTTGAATTTTGATTGTTTTAAGGTATCAGATGGGCGAATATAAGCATGCACTTCGATACGCAGTTAGAGCGCTGCGATCTGTTGTGAATAGAACAACACCAATGAGGGTTCGTTTGACTTTTTTATTTTTGATTTTCTGTGACGTTCTAGCGCCTTGATGATTTTTTGTTTCCTTACTTATGTCAAGACCTACCGTAGGTGGCAGGAGAGGTGTATGCTTCTCTTTTTTCAATCTTCCTCGAATGAGAGGGTACTGAACCTCGATGACGGGATCGTTAGCACTAAAACTTCTGAAAAGTGCGCACTATTTGCTTTAGGTTGTAACCTGTTACCCTTTAAAATTACTACAAAATTCTATCTTTCATGATGGTGTAAAACTGTGTCATGCCTCACAGCGTTGCCGCTTCTCGACTTTTCGAGACTGCGTTTTTACACCCTGTGTAACGGAACTTAAGGAGAGCAGGAGAACTGCCTTCGGGGAAATGTGAGAATAAAGGTTATGCTGCAGGCCAAAGATTGGAAGATTAGCAGAATGGGTTTTCAGTTTCCGGTGTTGAAAGGAAAGTTGTAGGGTAGTCGATCGCCTATGATTGCATGCTAGCGTTCGCAGGCCGGTGGAAGTATGTATCCTTTTTGCAGACAAAAGTGGACGTTTTGAGAGTCTCGGCGAAGATCTTGATTTGCCTTCGGCAATTCGATGCTGCAGTCAAGTTGATTCGACATGCTGTCTATTTGGCTCTCCGATATTTCGAAGACGGTCGTCGGTTTACGTGTGTCCTCTTCGATTATGCGTTTTGTTTGGTGAATCGCGATCGCATCGAGCACGCTCTCAATGTTTATGATGTAAGCTTATTTCCTTTGCGGTCTTTTTATTGTTTTTTCTGGTGGTGGGGGGGGGTATGTTTCGTCAGAACAAAGCTCCTAAAAACTATGAAAAAAAAATTAAACTCTATGAGGAAATCTTGAAATGCTTTCGCTTATCGTCCCACTGAAAGTGCGAAATATGTTTCTTCGTTCGTTTTGCTTTCTAATAATCCGGCTGTCCCTAGTTGCTCCCTTTTGTAGGTCTTTTGTTGTTTCCCAAGCTTTGTCGTAAGCCTGACTATTTTAGACCTTCTAGTTGGTTTTCATTGTTTGCTTATGTATTTTTTCGCGGTCTCAGCTTAAGGTACGATGGCGAGGATGGTGAGGGGTAAAGGATGCCTCACTTTGAAATAAGATGTTTAGTTACCTCATACAAGGTGCTTAGTTCAATAGCATCCGTAGTACCACACCAGCCATTCTTACTTATGCAGTTTTCTCATTGAAGAAAACCTGCTATTCGCTATGGTGGACAAGCAATGCTTAGCGATGGAAAGCTGTTATTATAAAGGCCTTCAGAAATAGTATACTCCTTTGCTGATTTGTCCGTACAGCGGACGCCTCCGATGATGCTGTTGGTGCGAAAGCGGTGAAATGCAAAAAGGAAGCAGTAGGGATCGGTTTCGATGTCATAGAGGCGAAGAGTTATTTCAAAAAGGTTTCATTTTTCATGCATGGGAAAGGAAAGCTGCGTAAGACCTTATTGTAGCTCTGGTTTATTTCCCTAGGATGAAATTTATATGTGATTACGGTTGACTAATTTAAATATTGTTTATATAAGACTGCAAGTCAAATATGTTTGTGATCGAAGCCGATTGCTTAGTTTTTGGATCGATAAGAAGTGCTGAAAGTCATCGTGAATATTGTTTCCTATAGATAGCATTGCGCATGCGTGTGGAACAATTTGGGCCGTTATCGGTGCGCACTTCACAGGCACTTGAAGATGTCGCTTATGCACTTTACGTTCACGAATATGGTACTGGTAATTTCCAGCAAGCGAGGTATCTATTTCTACTTCTTTTTTAAATCACTTTTTATCCCTTTCATTCTTCGGTTTTGTATTATATTTTTGCACGAAATATCAGCACGCTGACATGATTTATAGGTGACCGCAAATAATTTAGCCAGGTTATTCCTATGCCAATCTGTTTATGAATGTGTTAGCTGATTTTATCGACTGGAATTTTATATGACGTTGCATTGGTTGCCGACTATTCGAGTAACAGCGACACTGAGAGTGATCTTGTTGAAATTGGGCTCGAATTTGGAATTGGTTGAACGAAATATTCGCAGTGGCCAGCATCAACTAGAAATAATATTTCACTCAAAATTTCAATGTGTCGGCTCTATTGAGGAATCAAATAAATGCGGCATAATCGTATACTCTTACGCTTAGCTCTGAAGGTGGTAGGCATCAAAACTTAGGTGTTGTTATTTTCACCGTCATATTTATTCGCCTTCAGCGTCCTAACTACTTAATAAGAGGTGAGGTCATGTTTGGGATGCGTAGTCAAAGTTTAGCTGGTAAGCAATGTCCCAAATCGATGCTATTACCAGCCCACATTTAGGAACCGTTGCGGTTGACCATTGCAGTTATTAACTGTGACTAAGAGAATAAGGGCCTCAAGTGGGAAAGCAGTGATAAACGAATTTCCGACGGTGCATACTTTCGATTATGAATATGTGGTCATAGCTAATGTTTGACCAGATCGACTACTAACCACAATATAGTATAACTGAAAATGATTGTCACAAATTGTAGTGAACTTGCAAATCGAGCCGTTGAGATAAACAAGAAACTCCTCTCGAAGGATCACATGCTCATCGCTTCTAGTCAACGCATGAAAGGTTTTTTTTTATATTGTTTATATGACCGTTTTATCTATTCTATATTTTATCCACCTCCTCCTTTCTGCAAACTTGCATTTTAGAATGCTGTTGCAACGATTGTTAGTGCCGTATTGATCTTAAAGAGTAGAGTGCCAACTATTCAGGCAGGTCACCTTAATTACCACTGATCTATAGTGATGTAAAACATTTGGATCCCTCACTTCATTCATGTCCGATTTACAGAATTCGACTTTGTAGGCGCAGTTTTTTAAACTCGCAGCTTATGTTCGTTCTACAGTTTCCTTGACTTGTGGAAATTGAATAATCGAAAGGTACAGTTACCACGAGGATTAAATATGGTTCTGGGTTTTTTCGAAAAAATACGGGCATTCTTACAGTTTACTTCCGCGCTTTGTTAGATCACAGCATTGCTCGAGTTTTTTTTGGGACTATCCAAAATGGTTAGAAGCAACAACAGCTAGGCTTTCTAGGACTAAATGGCCATAAAGTGTGAAACAAAATGACAAACTTGGATAAAGATACACACCTAATGTTGGCGCCCATTATTTCGAGAATAAGTGATTCGGTTATCATCTTAAAATGTCCATTTCGAACCTGGAACGAGGTTGCAATATTTCGGCACCCCTAAAAGCAACGACAACTATTCTAGTGTAGGTAATTTTACGTACCTTGTGGTACATTTCAAACGTCAAGGATTGCCCTCTGCCTTATAGGTGCTATTCTTCAAAAAATATCTCAACCCAGCCATATTCATTAAACATTTTTGAGACATAGAAGTCCCTTAAAAAAAAGATGCGACAAATAAAACAGTACGTTCCTCCTAGTGGTACAGTACAGTACGTTCCATCAAATGGTCATCGCCACTTTCATAACACTACCTTGTAAAGCTACCTTCTTATCCCATATCTGCAACGGTTTACTCCCGATACTGTATAGAATCGATAGCAGGCCACTTTGAAACGCGTTATGAAACACCTGAACAAACTGGCACACCTTTTCAGCGCATAGTGCAGTCTGAACAACGAGCGGGTTCATATGAAAAACGCTTAGATTAATAGCTTCAAAAGTAGGCCGTATAACGTCGAACTATATCATACCTATAATATAACCTCGATTTAGCATTCTAACATTGCCATATTATCATAACGCTGCCACTTATTCATCACGAAACCTTGAAAACACTTCGGCGGTCCATAAATATAAGGTTCTTAGATGCGTTTGTACTTAGAAGGGAGCCGTTTTCGTCCCAAAATTTCATTGATTGAAAGTATTTTTTGGTTCTATGACTAAAGAGGGAGAAGGCCAGGTTTGTCCGAGGATAGGTTTCATTTGGAGTTGACGTAAGGCAAAGAAAAGCGGTGTAAGGTGCCCCTGGTAGCACCTCTTCTCTTGATTCTGACTTCCAAGGACTTTTATAGTACTGCATGAGCTGGTGTGAGTGTCACGCATGTTTGGATTGATTAGGTGGAATAGATTCGACATAGCCATGAAAATATTTTGGATTGTGGAGTTGGGGAAAGGCAGGAAAAATAAAGGGTAAAGCTGGTCGTAATCGGGTAAAAATGCCGTAGAATGGGAGGCGGGGGGGGGGATAAGGAAATATGTGTGCAACACCAATTACGTGAAACGGTGCGTTGTAGAATAAAAGCGCACCGAGATGCAACTTAAAAACTTCGTCGTAGGTGGCTAACACTATGGAATACACAACAATGTGTTGCTTCCGATTTCACTTCGTACCCGGAGATTGGCTGTCAGGAAATAAAAGTGACACTTTTTGCTGCAATTCCAAGTTAAACTCTGATCGCTAACTATGTTTTATAAGAACAACTGTCTCAACAGCAATCGTTAAGAACACAAAAAATCTTGTAAGCGTCAAGGGAATAACTGCATCAAACCACCCAAATGTGCGGCAACATGACGGGTCATCTCGCCATGAACTGTCTAAACACTTCACCAAGTGCCATTTCCGCCACCAAAATTGCAAACTTGTAAACAACTACATAATTGTTATGGTCTTCGTGGGAATTCCTCGATTTCAAAAGTGCACTCAGATAAAAGAGGTTTTGTTATTGACACATGTATTTCAGAATGAATGATTTTATGTTGTGTGAGGTAGTTTGTGTTCGCTGTAGTGCATCGCAGCATACATCCTGTTGCCCAAACTTTACCGATATTGCTGCTGTATACTATTTGAGTTTTTTTCTTGCGTAATGAAGGATGGCGAAATGGCGCATTGTCTGGTATTGACGTTGCTATGACGTGACGTGAGCGATCACCTCATATGGGAAAGTGAGGGGGAGATGAAACTTTCTGCGGCACTCATGGAGATGTCAGATGTCGGACCTCCTGAGGGCTTGACCTTTGTGTCTGCATCAGATGTGGTTCTTTGGCCGCAGTGGCTAAAAAGAGTTATTGATGGAAAAGTATTGGAGTTGTGAAATGAGACCAAAGGCTAACTGAGGTGTACTTTGAGCATTGTTTTGATGGAGTGAAGACCTGATTTATAGTAATGGTGCAGTAAACATAGAAATTTTACACGGATAGTTCACCAAACCGCAGAAAATTTTTCTTTCCAGATGAATCCAGAGAGAAGGGATGGAGGTTCCGTTTAATCCTCTCGTGTCAAGTGAGTGGCGTAAGTGACCCGGCGGCTGCTTTAAGAAAACATGTGAAAACCAAGAGCTAGACTCTTCTGGGTTCAGAAGCACTGTTTGTGCTCTCGCGTGGTCAGAGCTGAAGTTTTTCATAAAAATCTCAGAAATTCGCGCGAAAGATTCAACTACAATGGAACGAGAGGGACAGTGGGAATGGGAGGAGGGAGGGGGGGGGGGATAGCTAAGATTGGCTGAAAGTCTATACAGTTATCGATTACTAATCTATTTCAGCTTTGATAATGGAGGAGCAGGCACTCGACTTGAGCGACGAAACGCAAAAGGCTGCGATGTTAGCGGAAGCGTTGTGTCTGCATAAGGCTGCTCTATCGCACTATCAGCGCAGATTTGGCGACGAGAATGTCCACACGGCTAAAAACTACGGCAACATTGGTCGACTTTACCAGTCTATGGGTTTGTTTGAGGTAAGCATTATCCCTTGCTTCCAACTTGGTAAGCCTGTCAGATGTAGGCAAATGCATCTTGCCCTGATCAGTGTGGCACGGATTTGGCATGTAAGTGGTGTCCAGGCTCACGAACAGATACTTGAGGTCACTTGCTGGTATGTGTTTGTGGTGGTATTATCCCTCATATACTCCATAAGGATGGTGGTACTTTGCGGTATGCGCTGTGAATATCACTCTTGTGAAAAAGTTTTAAATTGACGGCTAAGTAGGCTTTCCCAAGCATTTTTTTGTTTGTTTGCAAATTGATTAATCCAGCTCGTCTGCTAATTTACATTTGTTGTCAATCAGCAGAACGATTGTGCGATCATGGTTTTATGCATCTTCCATCTATACCGACATTCGTTTGCGCAGTTCATTTAAGGATATCAAAGTCATCGTAAAAAATCGTTTTTTTGTACTGCAAACTGAGAAGGGAAAGGGAATAAATGCAATCGTTGAATTCTGCATAAACTACTAGTTCTTTTTTTTTTCGTGCCGATATGCTTTAGCGTGTTTGAGCAGCAAAAGTAAAAGAGAAAGTGGGAGGAGGGGGGGGGGGGTATCTTGATCGAATAAAGATGCGCGGATTGCAGCTGTCGGAGGAAATGCATAAGAAAGCAATTGCAATAAAGACACGTGTTCTCGGAGAAGATGACTACGAGACAGCACTAAGCATGGGCCATTTAGCCGCACTTTACACGCACGATATGGACCGACAGGAAGAGGCCAGAGACCTCTATTTGAAAAGTATACACATCGGTTCGTTTATGTTTACCTTTTTAGGTTTTTATGGTGCCTCCAGTGCTCGCCAATGGTGCACAATTCTTTATGGATGTTTGGTTTTTGAATGGTAGGTAGGGGACACACTTTGTAGACGATAAGCACTCGTACTGGTATGAATGCACGCCAGAGAAGTCGGCACGGAATGTGCTTTTTGCATAGTGCACTTCTGATAGTGCAGTTTATTTTTTTGTCAACAGTAGCAAAATATAAGCCCCGTTCCTCAGTATTTTATCGTTTTTGGAAAATGCCGAAATTTATGCTGCATTTCTATCAGATATGCATCCCTTTTCTGGGAATGTGATGAGGTCCCAGAATTGTTGTATACAGTTTAGGCATGTTGACAGTTCAGTAACAATCTAGTATGAATAAGGAAACGAGGATTTGTCGCTTACCTCCCTTATAGGGGTTTTGCAACAAAACGGTATAACGCTTCCGAGTTCTAAAGGAAAAGATATATAAACAGGTTTAGAAAGCACTATGTTTTTTGAGCCTCAGCCGCATATTGCTTCATTTTTTATGTTTGTAGGTTTTGCTTTATTCATGCAACTGATATCTTTATTGCTGGGTGCTGAGAGCTTTGCATGGTAGTTTAAAATCAATACTGTCACATATCTTTCAACACTACGCAGGAACGAATCTCGAATCATGCACCAGCTGATGCGAGGTTTGAAGTCAAAACAATTTAGAAGTAGATCTGGGATTGAAGATTTAGAATAGTTCCGTAATGAAATTGTTTTTAGTACTGAACATTGTTACTTCGGAATCGTCTCACTGGATCGCCACTAATATCCGATCGACGAATAGCCCGATTTTTTATTGTTGTTTTCAGCGTTGAAAATGTTTGGCGAATCGTTCACTGGTCTTGAGTATGACTATCGTGGATTGCTGCGTGTTTATGGCAAGCTTGGTGATATGGAGCAAGCGGACGTCTATCGGATGAAGTTAATGGATTGGGAGTTCGCACGTAATCGGAGTCTCGCCGAAGAATCAACAGGCACATGGGCAGAAATACCCACCGATCCCATCGAAACGGCTTCTGACGTTGCTCGTGAATGTCTTGAGGCGTTGACTGCATCTGGTTTTATCAGCGAAAACCCTTTCGAATGTAGCAGCACACAGAAACGATTTGGTGGCACATGAAATGTCGCCACCGATTGACATATTTTAAGTGCCCGAAGGTACGGTAATGCGGATATTCAGGCACTGTAAAGTTGTCGATGATGTTTTCGACTTACTACTATAAATACCGCGAGTTGTAATTACGCCGTATTATTTTTCCACATCCTATGCTGTGTGATGTTTTATTTTCTTCTGGTTTCGCTTTTATTCAACTGGATTTATTACAGCTGAAGACGTGGTACGAGTGCGGTGTGGTGCCGTATGAAAGTAGCGAAATTTTATGAATTTTTTATACCAGCCAATACTTTTGGCAAATATTATGGAAGAGGGCTGTTAAAGTATGACATTTGTAAGGAAAGACGCGTTTTGATGCGCCCCAAAGTGCATCTACGAACGCTGAATTGTACTATGTTTCATAAAACATTTTGCACGGATATTTAAACGCTTATGTGTGCTGTTTGGTGTGTCTTCCGAACGCTTGCTTAGGCAGACTGCCTACCTTTGATAGGTAGGTATTCACAATTTCGCTGAAATGTTTGCATCGAAACATTAGAGTTGTGGCTTGTGAACTTCATGCCTGCGAACCCATAACAGTCTAACCTCACTCCTCCTTTCGCCCTCCACCCGCCTTTGCTGTCATCGATCTTCACTTGTCGACACGAAGCAACTTCTCGAGGGTGGAGTCATTAGACTGTTGGTCCCAACGTTTGCGTGGTCAGCTTTTTCCAGCTTCCTCTGTGTTTTATTTCGTTTTATTTGAAAGGAAGATTGCTGACTTTTTGTGAAATCGGAGTTTATGAGGTTCCATTTTCTCACATCTTCCCGTTGCGTAATGTGTGTCTTTTATGTTTATTACCCATCAGCCCGGTGTTTATGTAACTTTGTTTGCCCATGCATATGGTATATTTTCTATGGATGTATGCGTTTTTATTTGCAAACTTGCTTCATCTCGGGGATTGGTGGAATAGATCTAAATAACAAGCCAACTTATGGTGACAAGATGAGTCAGGCTTCTGTTTATCCACGCTCATCTGATTCCGGTGATGGTGGATGAGTGATTTTTGTCTTATTTTCTCATAGAGGAATTTCTGATTTAGGAGTTCATCGAGGTAACAATTTACGAAGAGCCGGCGGAATTCAAGCTATTGACCACATTGGTTGTGTGAAAGCCGCATTGCTTGATGCCAAGGGCTTTTATGTGTGTAGGTGGGGTGGGGGAAGGAGATGAAAGAAGGAGTTGATTGGGGTTGATGTTGGCAGTGGTTGATGAAGTAGAGATCTAATGATGGAGGTGGGCCCTCCGTTGGGAATGTAGGTTCGTAAATTAAAAAGCTTACTATTTTAAGTTCCTCAAATATTTTTATGTTTTCTTTTGAATGATAGACTCTCTTTTACACTAACACCATTAACCACTCTTATTCTCCATCCTTCATTTTGGCAAGTTTTAAGTGGAATTCCGGATTGATCATGCTTTCTTCGTTGGCTTTTTTGGTTTTTTTTTTTTTTTTTGCAGTAATGGATGGCTTCGCAATATGTCGTTTTGCATTTTGCTTGAGTTTTTAATGTATTCGATGCTCCGGAAATTCTAAATGTATAAAATGTGTATATTTTTATTTATTTAAAAATTATAATTATCTGATTCGAATAAATGATTTTAGAAAATAGCCATGCAATTTTTTTAGATGCTTCGTGGGGCAATGACTTCGTTGTTAATTGCATGACTGGTTGATTTGGGTCAATAAAATAAGTGCATTGCGAATGAAATTTGACAATACAAAGGGAAATGACTGGTTGTTGATATTTGAAAGATGAAAATTTTGGAAAATTTCCAGAACTTTTGAAGAAACCAGCCATTCTATTAGTGGTTGAATTAATTTATCTTCATAAATGTTGCGAGGTTTTTTTATTCGTAGTGGTTTTATACGCTCTATGAAAAAAATTCCAACGTTAGAAAATTATATAAGAGGAGGCATTTTTTTGAACCGTTTTTTATCAGGTAATGCTTTTTTCCCTAAATATAGGCACAGATTTTGCATTACTCGGTTCTATTTCATCTGGAGTTTCTGTGGGGGAATTATCTGGGAATTGCGGGAATGTTTCGGGAAAGTTGGAAAAAATTTTGGGAATTGGAAAATTAATTGGAAATTATTGATTATTTTATTTGATGCGTAGTTTGCCGCCGATTGTTTTTAATTCTGATTGCTTTATCAGCTGGCAGTTTTCTTCATAAAAATTTCTAAAATTCGACTCATCAAATTTTGATTTTTGCTTCCAATCGATACTAACCTCTTTAAGTGAAGGCAGTGGAGGTGGGCGTGAGTCGAGCTGAAGTATGTCCATGAAACAATCAGCAACTGCGAAACGTGGGTTGGTTGCTTTGAGGAGACAGGGATCGTTTGTGCTTTATTTTCATGTTTCATTTGGTTGTGGTCATTCGGTCATTTGGTATGGCCATTTGGTCACTGGATCCACGAAATACCTAAATCATTTCAAAAGACTGATCATATGTCAGGGCATGTTCGTGAACTGTTTTATTGCGCCAAGGACACTTGGCAAGCCACACCGACATGACTATCAGCGTCTTCTAACAAATCAAATGACGAGCTTTCTTTGTCTTGGCGGTTGTGTTACAGTGGGTGAGGGAGTGGTCTATTTACAAGTTTTTAATGGAAGGGTTTAATAAAAACTTTTGAGGTTTACTTAAGGTGTCATTTATAATGAGCGTGTTTATGTGCAGAAGGCATGGTGATGATCACGTTAACTGAAGCAATTACATCATATTTTGAAAGCGGGCTGAGGTTACGCAGTGGAGAACGAGCACCTTCTATAGCCTCTTTGAGGTTGGAGGTGTTTAGCATAACCTTTGGAGAGCTGAACTGCGATTTGAGGCAGCTGGCTTCGAATAGCGGTATTCATAGTTAGGAGTGCAAAAAAGTGTTGTAACTTCTAGAGGTGCACGTAGGCAATCATAGTATATATGCGGTGACGAACCCTATAATGGATTCTTGCAAAGAAATCCATCGTCTGAAGTTTTTTTCTGATTCAGTTTGTATCGTATCACATTTTTCGTCAATACTAGTAAAGCATTTTTGTGATTGGAGAAAGTGAAGGGAAAGTGACCACTGGCCTCCTAGAGCGCAGAGAAATGACCGATAGCTAGTGAATTGTAGCTTGTTATGTGTTGCTCGAAACACTAAATGCATCCACGCGTATCTTTCGTGCAGTAATGAGCACTGTCCATAGTCACACAACGGTTTTTGTGTAGTGCTCAAAAATGACAAACTTTCTCGTTTTTAATGAAGGAACCGTTGCCGAGAACAAAAAACGGGGAACGAGTTCAATAAAAACAGCTGTAGCTATGATAATAAGCACTCAGAGAAAAAAATGCTTCTTGCCGGTCAGCTAGGATGCAGAAATAAAATATATCGGCGAGGACAAATTGTGAGTGGGAAATAACCTCAATCCACTCATACAACAGATAGGTGACCACTAGTTAAACTCAGGTCCACTCATACAATAGATAGGTGACCATTAGTTATGGGATGTAGAACTCCATCTCAGAAACATGGAGTATTGAAGAATATATGTAGTTGCCTAGCTTTTGATATAACCTAATCACTAACTATTCTACTAGAATTTGTGCAAATATTTCATAACAAGAGTCGAAAAAATAGATATATTTGCTTCCATCCCTTATGATTCCGCGGAATATTTCCCGAGAAAAAAGTATATGAAAATGCATTTCTTTTAGAAAGCGATCGGTGTATGGTATGAACGATTTACTAGAAACGTCTTGGACTAAAACAGTTAACGAGTTGCTTATGAGATTGGTTTAAGTTGTCATTCGATTTGCAGCACTACACAACGCAGCAATAAAAGCAAATACTTAAGTTTGTTGCATCCGCACATTTGCTTTCAAGAGGAAAGCATTCCGCAGGCGGCATGGTCTTCACCGATTGGTTGTTGGTCGCTGGAGTTGTGTTTCTAACTAATGGGGTGTAGGTTTTGCATTTAGGGTATTTTACAATCAGATAGATCTTTCTGCGGATACGAAAATGTGGGGGCATAGCTCAGGGGTAGAGCGCTCCGTTCGCATCGGAGAGGGCTGGGGTTCAAATCCCCATGCCTCCAAAACGTTTCTTGAGCGGTGTTTTCGAGCACTTAGCGTACGTTGCCAACATATTTGCTCATGCCAAGTGATCATGTTACGATGGTGGAATGGCGGTTATATAATGCGATTGTTGCAGCGTCTAATTTCAGTGGCGAAAGTGCGATCAGCATGTTATGGCTATAGGCGGGGTGAGGGACATACAACATTAGATGTATTGGTGTCGGTTTCTGTGTTGGCAAACGTTTGCTTGCTGGTGGTTCAGAGAAGTTCTTTCACGTGATTTTGTTTTATTCATCGTTTTGCCTATGTAATGTCTGTTCTTTTATGTAGAGACATGAAATTCGCTATGCTGCTCTTTAATGAAGAGATGCAAAAGTTAACTAAGTATAATGCAAACAGGAGAGACGCGGTATTGTTTGTTTCGTCAGAGAACGATAGGCATGTGACAGAGAGGGGGGTGGTGATTACAGATAAGATATGAGCAGTCCTTTTGTTGTCGAGCTTCGCGGACGTCCACCATTCCATTATATTTGCTGACCTTTATGTGCGTTCGTAGGTGATAACTTTGCGATTTCCGCAAGAGTGAGATTTTCTGCGAGAAGGAGGAGGGGAGTTAACCCCGTGATGAAAGAATTGGCCGGAAATGTACTCAGCATTCTCGCTGGGGGATATTGCTCCTTATAAAATTATTCTTTCCTTTCGATTTCTGGCTGGTCTGATCCCATCACTCGCCTCATAAGGCGGGGGAAGGAGGAGAGTGAGACTAGAGGAGAGCGGGATATGCTTGGACACATTATGACTGCGAGGAGCTGGATAAGCAAAAATAAATAAACACTGTTTGGGCAGTGCCGCAATTTTTTTTTGTACTGTTACTGCTACTGTTACTGTTACCATTCTAAAACCCTTGCTGACACATCAGTGAAATAAGTTTTGAAACGTTGTTTGTTCCGCCAAGCATTGCATATTGTCACGTAGCGGGATGATGACGTGTATTATTATGACCGAGCAAGTCTTTCTTCATGCAACGTATTGCCCTATTAAACGCAAAGTACAAACATCATCGGATCCATAACGGTGCCCCTTTTCTTCGTAGATATTTCTCAATCGTGAGTTTTTTCGAGTTTGTTTGCTTTGGTTGGCAGTTATGAATGAATGCGGGGTGTGGTTTGAGGATGAGCGTTGTGTCGTTTCGACGAGGGGAGCGGACACATCGAGTGAAGAGAGCAATGAGAGAGGGAGGGGTCGAAGAGCTTCAGTTGAGGGGTGCGAAGGGCGCGACAAAAAGGAAGGAGCGGTAGACGCGTCATGATTGTGGGAGTAATGCTCGTTTCGAGATGTGAACGAAGGTGTGTGTGTGCACGACGTACGGATGTTGGTAGGGGGTGTGCGGGCCCTTATTTTGCGTTTTGTCGATACGCTTTAATATTGATAGAAGTAACTACAGTATTATCTCTATTGCGTTTGGTTTATGCACCCAGTAGATGATGTTAGCTCCCCAATCGAATGGGAGATTCAACGAGAACAGGAACGAGACGGCGGGTGGTTAGAGAGGGGGAAGGAGAGGGGAGTGGAGTGGCTGTGAAGGGAAGAAAATCACGTTGACGAGGGGTATTATTAGTCGCGCTACGGTAGCGCAATCTCGTGCCGCCTATACAATGTTCACAATCACCGAAGGCGTTCTGGCTATCGTCGGAATTCATCACGTCGTCGTTGGTTGTGTTGGTTGTCCGTCGTCTGCCTCCAATCAATAATTGCAGCTGAGTATCGCAGTGGGTGGTTCCCTTCTCTGAGCATCGGCTCTAGATCCAGATCGAACCCTTTACGTTTATTCATTTTATTGAATCTATTTTATTTCAATTTCCCCACTCAAAAATTCGATGATCGAATTCAATTTCTTGCAGAGTTTCATCGTAGCCATGTTCTCTGCTTCATCTATACCTATATAATCGAAATAACATTCAAGTTCTGTCTAAATTTGCAACTTAATAGTTAAGAATAGTGTGTAATTGTCACTTCTATTGGACAACCGATTTTGCATATTTGTGTGTGAATTGCTGCGATTTGATTTGCATATCTTTTATAGCGATTACTATTTGATTTGAATATGCACAATTCACATTCGTTTATTTATTTCCTTTTTTTGAATATTTCCTTTGTTTATTAAAAAAAAAGAAGCATATTATTTGATGCGTTCTGTGTGGTTTGGATGCGCTCCAATGCACAAAACATCGACTAGACAAAACAGGATCATTGTGATAGTAGAGTGCTCGCTCTATAATTGAAGAGATGCAGAGAGTGTGAGCACAATGAGAGAGTGTACTAGTCTTATGAAGAGAGAAGACGAGAAATGTGTAGAGGTGATCATCATAAAGCGTCACTGTGTTACACCACTTTGAGGCGTGTCTTTCGTGGGTGGGTTTACTCTGTACTACTCTATGCTGGGGTGTTGGGAGTGTAAGTTCGAGGGTAAGGGTCAAAGGTCATTTAACAGGTTAAGGTTAAAGTTCACCGAATAGATATGATCCTTATCTTTCCATATCGATATACTTAATAGTATCCTCTTTCTTTACTCTGACTTGCCTTAAAACTGCATCTTTATACTGAAATCTTATAGAAAATATTGATATACATTCAAGAAAAATATAAATAATAATGTGAACAGGGCAATAATTCAATAATGTGGACACCTATAACCAAACGGGTAAGTGAATGTTACTGTGTTATGATTGCTGATAAGCTATGTTGTGCATATTTTTGCTCTTATGTATATTATGCGCGACAACTCGTTCCTTATAGTATTTGTCAATCCTATCCGATCGAATCGAGTGCTACGATACTTATTGCTGATATAAGTGTTAACACACCATTGTAGTGTTGTGCGGTGCGCTAGACGGTTCGTTGCTTATGCGTGGTTCATGTGGTGAATTTGAATTCGATTTGCATTTTGACGTATCGTTGGGGAGACAGAAAAGTCTGTGTCTGTTGGATGGTGGAATGATATGATATCGATATTGCATTGCTTGTGAACGCGCGCCAAAAGCTGTTGGGTGATGTGAACTATGCGACGACGGATGCCTGAATTCTTTCATTTGATCATTGCTGATGAAGCGTCGCCATCGCATTTTTATGCGCTTTTTGCCAATCTATACTGTGATAGTTACTTTCGAACACCTGCTTTGAAGTTATTTCCTTTGCTGCCCATTCCTCTCTCTCCCCTTCTCTCTCCCTCTCTCTCGCACCGTCCTATATCAGTCATGTGTTCGTTGTGTTCGTAACATTGCTAGTGAACTCGAAGTGATTGATCTTTGAACTCTTCTTTTTTGTCTATATTGTTGCCGTCGAATGAAAATGTTTCTTGGCAGTTACTTTTTCTATCTTATTCAAGTTAACAGATGGGAGTATACTGTAAATTGGAGTACATTGGTTGTCACTAGGCTGTCCTTATTGAAATGAAATCCGTTTATCGTTTTCATCACTCAGATGTATTCACCTTCCAGGTGTTACTTATAAATCACTATAGCATAATAGGCCTCCACTTGTTTCAATTTTATTATTAATGTGGATGTAGCGTCATGTGTTGGAATGCGATATGTGAATTCATAGCTTCAGATTTTATGGTGCCATCGGAGAGAACAGGTATGGAGGAAGGGATCTGCAAGGCATCTGATTTGTTTACATTGTGACTTCTTCGTTCATGAAAGTGTTCTCTATCTGTCCTATCCTCTAATACCGCTCACCCTTCTCAGTTCCAAAGATGCTATTTTAGCGCAGTATTGTATACCGCTGATGTGGATTGTTTATTATATTTGCAATCACCCAAATTGCTTTCATATTTAGATAAGTTGATATCGCGCGTTCTTTATCTCAATGGCTCGTACCAAGCAAACGGCACGTAAATCCACCGGAGGTTTGTTCTCTTCCTCTTCTTTTGAATCTTTAAATTGTTGCTTTATTTATATTGCTTTCAAAAGTTGTTTTCGCGATGATCAACCTCGCGTTGTATAATAGTCCAGTCATGGCATCATTCTGATGTTTCCGTCTACACAACAACTCTTTATGTAGGGCTTCCTTCATTTTGAATAGATTCCTCTAAATGTCCTGCAAAGGACAAAAATTCCCTCCTTTCCGCTAATCCTAAAAATTCACTTACCGAATGATATTCGATGATTTGTTTGCACTGTTTTACATTTTGGTCTCTTATCGAGATTGAGGGTTTATCTTGTAAATGAATGTTGCAAAAATATTGTTCCAAGTTATATGGTACGCTTATGTATGTCCTGAATTACTGAAATTGGATAGCCTGAAAGCTCGCGTCGGATATATCAAAGACATTTCTCGAAAGCATCGTCATCTATGAAGTGGAATCTGCCATATCTCCAGATGCCTCTTAAATTAGACTCTCCTCTAAGCTTTCTTTTGCGTTTTTTTAGTTGCAAAATGAAACCATGAATACTATAACTTGAGAAGTTGGAAGCAGCTAAACTTTTGCAGTAATTCAGCTTCAGCTGTTGCCAGACGGCATGAGTAGCAATAATGTGCACAATGAGGCGCATGGATGGCAGTTCTATGCCCTAGCGTTGTTCTTTTAGAACTGCAGATGTGTTTGTTCAGCGATTTCATCATCATGCATCCTCGTATCATTCAATGCTCACAATGGAAACGTTTTTTTATCACCTTATAGCTGATGTGTTTTTGAGAAGGAAATAAATCGACATGTTGTCTGATGCAATTTTTTTGTGTACAACACTTCATCACTTGAATGTGAGCTAAATTTGTCATCGCAAAACCATTGTGGCAATATTTTTTATTATATATTGTCAATTTATAGTGTTTTATTTCCGGCGAATTTATTTTTTAGAAAGATTTTTTATTTAAACAAATTGACAAATATTGCGGAACCACGTTTGTAAAGCGCGTAATAGCTATGTAATGGCAGCGAATTTGCATATGTGTGTGGTGTTCGTTTGTGTGATTTGTTGCGTTCTTGTACGCATATGCATCCATGTATGTACCTGACATTTTTAGCCAGCGCTCTAAAGCACTTGATCTGCAGGCTGCAGTATAGGGTTGCCTCCAATATAGAACAACGCGTAAACACCCAAATGTGCCAAAAAATAAGTTACGCTGCATTTTGCATCCGGTTGGGCTTTTGTCCAGCGCCTATCGTTTTACGAAAAGACAGGTGCTTTGTAGAAAAAAGTTGTACGAGTGGTTGGATCAACCGAAAAAAACGGATGCATCGTTCCGTATGTTTTATTATTTGCTGGTGAGTGGTCAATCAGCTGAGTAGATAGTAGAAGCGGACGTCTGTCAGCTTCTATGACGTTTAACCGTTTGTTGGAATTTAGGCAAAGCACCTCGCAAGCAGTTGGCCACTAAGGCCGCTCGCAAGTCGGCACCGTCTACCGGTGGCGTCAAGAAACCACATCGTTACCGCCCTGGAACGGTTGCGCTTCGCGAGATTCGTCGCTATCAGAAGTCGACGGAGCTTCTAATTCGCAAGCTGCCGTTCCAACGTCTTGTGCGTGAAATAGCACAAGACTTCAAGACCGACTTGCGTTTCCAGTCAGCGGCTATCGGCGCATTGCAGGTAGATTTCAGTGCAATTTTTCCATTGGTTGACTACTAAAGTAGAGAGATGTGGTTATGGTGGTTGCCTAAATTTTCCATTAATTGTTCCATTTCTTATTGGAGTGAACTGTTGATTGCCAGAATACTACCTCATAATCTCAGATAATTGGGATAAATGGTTATCTTGATCAAGGGAGGATTGCTAGTCGTTGAAGCAGAGTTTTAAATGTGTCGTCGTCGCCATCAAGCTCCGTTTTTAGCGGTATCTATTGACGGTTCTGCAACTCTATAGATGCCCCATTTTGCCTGGATGGTTGCGTTGAGTATCGGCTTTGGTGTATTCTATTTTTATTTATTACAGGAGGCTAGTGAGGCCTATTTGGTGGGCCTTTTCGAAGATACAAATCTATGCGCAATCCACGCTAAACGCGTCACCATCATGCCGAAGGATATTCAGCTGGCACGTCGCATTCGCGGTGAGAGGGCCTGAACGCTCGACGACAGTCCTTTCCGTCAATTCCAACAGCGACTTTGCAATATGGCATCTTGTCATCGTCATCTCTGTGTGCTGCCTCATATAATCTTCACCATCTCCCAAGTACATTCTACACGGCATCCCGTGTTCCTTTTTCTCTCTGTTTTTGTGAGGAGGTCGGCTAACTGGTATCTGTCTTGTTTCGCTTGAGTTTTGTGCAGGTACGAATAGTCCGGTCTAAAAGATCGTGACATGTCATTGCTGATGGAAAGGAAGAGTGATAAGATTATTGCCAGTTAGTCACCTTCATTGATCGGAAGCAGTTTCTTGGTATCTACGACTTTTGTATCGTTTCAGTAGCCTTTAATTAACTGTTCAATTGTTGTACCGACATCCATGTTTTAAAACTGATATCCAGAATTATCAACCCTGCCCTTCCTACCCCGGACATATGATCTCGTCGTTTTATTATTTGTTTTGTAAGCTGCATTCATACTTCATGTTCGGTACCGTAGGTATATGCGTTACCACCATTGTAGTAAGTATTGGGATAAATCGTTTTACTACGAAAGTAATTACAAGTGAAAGTAGTGTCCACGAGTGGATTAGGCTCGTTACGGTTTCGGTCGATGAGGTGCCACAGGTGGGATTGTTTTCCTTCAAGCATTGTTTTGCTTTAATCTGGACGTTTCGCTAGCTGTATATGCCTTGGGGAAGATGTAAATGTTGATGCTTTTAATCAAAAAGGTAGCATGTTTTAATATTCATTGGGGACTTGTGTAGCTCTGTAGAGAGATTACCTGATGCAATTCCACCTAGCAATTGAGGCGAACAGGTGTGACCCTATGTTTTTCTTCGATTATGTGCTCTGTTACTTTTGGAGCTAAATTGCGTTCATTTCATGTATATATTTTATTAACTCTTTTTATCTACCGTTTTATATATTTTCCCCTCGCAACATCAATCAATAAACATTTTCCTTTGTATTCTCATTTCTCGATACATTTGAATAGAGGTTACTTGTTTCGAAGATCGAATCATTGTAAGCTCCACTGACCGTATCGGTGTTACGGTGTACCTCGATGAGGTGTATTGGATGACACGAATGTAAAGTTCGCTTGGTTGTTCCAGGAAGTGGTTTTTTTGTTTTGTCGGATGAGATTCCTTCAGTGTCCTTATTTATATCTTTATGTATCCTTATGAATTGCACTCATTCATTAAATGGTCGTATTAAGTGAGTGAACGGTTTAGATTTGGGCTGGCTAGCAGCGGAAAGGTTGTTATATGTTCTTGCAAAGTTGAGTTTACGGAGCACGTGGTGATGTATCTGCGCATAGGCGTGTCTGCGTGTGTCGGTCTCCGTGTATATCTACTTGTTCCGGCAAGGCTAGAGCAACCGAATTTGCCGGCTAGTGTACAGATTAGGTGGTCTCTTATGGATTAGAGTTCTTCGAGTTTCCGCTGGAAGATGGTTGATTGTAAAAGAATATCTTTTGCAGGGATTTTATGTCAAATGTGGATGCAGCCCTGTGTATGGTTCACTATTGGTTAGGGGCACATGAAACAGGTGCGGTAACGCGTTTTTGAATACGGTTTGTTCCAAAGTGTCCGTCTTTTCGGCCGGAATCTATGGGTGGCCTACCCATATAGTTCGAGTTGCAGAAATTTTAAAGTCCAAAACTGTTATCAGAGCTGTTAAAGATGGGTGAGGACTAAAAAGTGAATGCGAGGTTGGTAATAGTAGCAAGAGAGAAATGTGTACGGATGCGATGCACATCAAGCAAGGCAACAAACGAGAGCGGCTACGGCAGAGAGCGAAGGAAAAGGAGTGAGGTGGGGGATGGATGCAGGGAGCGTATGTGTTCCCACTAATGGATAGGTCGCAACGCACATAGATTTAAGACGGGAGTACACACTCACATGCGAGGCTTAATATGCCATCTCTGTGGCTCATCACAGTGTGCACGTTTACGCACCACATTTTGTCATAGTCCTCTTTGTGATACGTCGTACCACTCGAACGGCATGTTGTAATGTGAACCACTTCATAACATGTGAAAATTGCTTTTCACTGCTACTGGTGTCTCTGAGGTCAGATACTCAGCATTAAATGGGAGGGGGGTGCTCGTTTGTAAAGAAACTATGAAAGGGTATGGGTGGGATGGGAGGGGAGGAAGGGGGTGGGGTGAGGAAACGCGTTTAATCTTAATGTGCTAAGCTGCGACATCGCAACATGACAACGTTTGCGTGATTGTGTTGTAGCTGCTGAAGTCAGCGGGTTTCTTTCGTTTTCCCAAAGTTGAGCGCAGTTAAGGTTGAAATGGCTTCCTATCTATTTTCATTTGCTAACTAGTAGCATATCGGCAACCACTTCTAGATTTGTACCTTTGGAAATTGCTATTGATTCAGTTTCCCGAAATGGACACACAACAAAGCAACTGACTAGTGGTGCTGGATAGGTGGCATGAACGGAGACGGGTGGAGGGAGGGGGTTATAGGTCATTACAAAGCGAACAAGCCAACGACGACATCTGCGGTTGCACGTTTATGGAGTTCCACCCCATGGAGGAGCTAACCGCATCATCAAATCGGCGGTTCATCATCTCTCGTCCAATCGATATATTCGACTGAGTATCGCACGGGGGCAGTTTCTCTTTGCTGAGTGTCAGCTGAAAATCCTCATTGAGCAATTCGCTTATTTGACGTTACTTTAATATTTTATTTTCGGTGACATTTCTATCGGGTTTGTGTTTTTCTGTTAATTGAAGATATTGTTGCCGGTTAAACCCACCATTCAACCTTTATTAGTATTTATGTTTTAGTATAGTTTATGCGTAATACTTTTCCAAAATTGGAATCTCAAATATTCGTTTCATCATTTGTCACAGTTCTAGCTGCCTCATTTATGTGTAAATTTATTGTTCATAGAGACAGACTGGTTATCGGTTTTGCTTAGTTCTTTACTTAGCTGAACATATCTGTAACCCCCTTCCCCTCCCCATCACGCTTTTAACCTGTAATTAAATTAAACTTGTTTAGAAAGAATGAGAAATCTTTGATAAATCAGTTTTGACTTCATTGGGCGTTCTCCATTGTATTTGAAGCAGACGAAACCAGTCATCAAGAGACGCTTAAATGATGGAGATGCACAGACGACATTAGCATGAAGAGGGAGTGGGCAATAGCGTGAGAGAAGCTAGAGAATGCAGACAGCTCCGCATGAGAGGTCTGCGATTAGAGATCCGCTGGGGGGATTCATTTTATGGTGTAATATGGCGCAGGGGTGGTTGGTGGGTTGTTGGCGTCTCATATTTTTGGGTTTTGGATGTCATTAGGGCATGTGATGTGTACTCAGGTTGGTTGGACGCTGAGGTGGTAGGTGGGCGTTGATCTCGTTGTGAATGTTTTCATTGTCACTAAGGCTTCTTCATGTTCAAAATGTGAAGGAAGAAGGTTTTGCATTTTATGTGATAACCTTTCAAGCAACAATACTGTTGAGCAACCGCCCATAGTGTTTAAAAGCTTCATGGAGGACTTCCAAGGTTTGTTTCAAATGTGCTGGTTAGGTAAGCAGATGCTTTTCATTGATCTATAGTTCTTGATTGCTGGCTGATTTTGATTCGGTGTCTTCGTCTGATTGTAACGTGCTATTTAACTGATGTTAGCACATGGATTTCGTAGCGTCGTTTAATGTGGTGGTCAAGATTTTTGAAGGGTTTTTTTGCTGTTGACGATCACCTTTTACAAAAAGGCAGTGGGAAATATTGCGCACCACTTTTATGGGTGAAGGAGGGGGATGAAAAGGAAAGGTCGATGTTAATGTAGACTGATGTGTTTAAGATGCTCCGATGGGAGTGCACTCAGCGGGGGTGTATCGGACAATCGTAGTCGTTATGGGTGTCTTCGTTGTTGTATTTGGCATAAACGGTTTCAGTACATTTACACAAACATATTTGTAATAGAATTCGTTTTTGTGTGTGAGGACGCAGTGTTAATGGGGGAGGGGATGGGAGAGCAGCATGAATCTGTATTAGATGTGGTGGCGTGAAACATTGTGATAGGAATCATTGCGTACCGAACGTTTCTGGGAGGGAAGGGGGAGTACTGATCTTAGTGACTCAGAAGGAAGGTCTACTCTCATTTCGCAAAAATTATTCACTTGAACGTGCTATTTGCTGACATTTTTTCCTTGAAACTGGTGTCACGGAAGCGTATAACTTCCACGGAAATCCTCTCTTCCCTCAAGGGTCCGGTGCAAGTCGCCGTATTTCTGATCCGTCTAGTGTACAGTATGGTAGGGGGTATATGGTGAAGGGCGTTCAGTGCTCGTTGTTCGCACCTCTCCTCCGCACGGCCTGCAATAAAGCTACTTGCTCGCGCACAGATAGGGCAAAAAATCGTAATGAAAGCTGGCTAAGCGACTCCACGGAAGCTCTTGCATTTTGTGGTGCAGAGCATTAAACATGAGATCCTGCGGCCCTGAAAATTAAGCACCTTTTGAATTTTTTTTCTCCGCCGGTCGTCATCAGTGGGGGTGTTATAAGCCCCACCATCCATCCCTCCCGCATTCGGTTTGGCAAGTCTCAGCGTGAGGGGGGGTTCGTCACGATATACGGAGAGAATCACGCGCTATTCGAGATTATAGCAGTCAAGCTGTTATCAATTCCAGCTTGCTAATATTTGAAAAAGCGATTATGAATGTTGTGTGGCTGTATTTTGGAGCATGCAGACTAATGCAGAAGAGGTGATTAAGTGAACATAAGTAACTGCGGTAGTGTTGCTGTAGGTGATCGGCGTTACGTATCATTTCGTGGCAATATCAAATCCCTTCACAGGTGATCTTTGGCCGTTAGGTAAAAAACGATAGTGCTGCTGACTATTACTCAGTGCTTCTTAGCAGTTTTTTTAATAGTATCTATTAGGCATGCGTGTCAGTTGCGATAAAGCATAGAAGCCGATAATCGGCGGTAGGCTTGTGAATACCGTTTGTTCGAGTCCATTGTCCACCTTCATCCCAAGTTTTTTGGTGAGGGATTTTGTTGGAACGTATGAAATATGTGATTACAAATTCGAATACATTACAACCAAGCAGGTGAAGTTTGGGGGCTCTACTTTTGTTGTCTCCTAATCGGACTTTCTGCTCATTCAATCTGTTTCATACTTGCGGAGGTGATGACCTCTAGCTACCTGTAATAAACGAATCATGTTCCGACTAACCTGTGCAGTTTTCTTGGTTGTATAGGAAAGTCTGAAAGACAGTTCAGTGCTACTCTGTGCCTTTTTTGAGCGTTTATTCAGATGTGATAGGAATTGGAACTGTTAGAATGTTGTGAGCTAATATTACTAGTGTGTTATAAACTGATACTGTTGGCATGTTATAAGCTGGTACCATTAGTGTGTTATAAGCTGGAAGAGCGTACACCTATGTTATCGTTGCGAGTAGTGATATGAACAGGTCATCCACATTCGTATGCCATCCATGTTATTGGTTGTTATATTTCAGTGTCGGATTTGATTGAGTTCAAGCAGCAAAATGGCTCGTACCAAGCAAACAGCCCGTAAATCAACTGGAGGTCAGTCACGATCTCGTATTTCGACTCCTCTTTATTATTGAATGCCTTTTGAAGTCATTAATCAGTGTCATCCTTGTCATATTTTAAAATAGCATCCACACTGAAAGGATTCCTCTCGCAGCAGTTCCCTTTTAGAGCTCATTCCCACGCACATTCACTTGTAAAATTCATTTTCACACATACGAGGAGCACGTTTGCTCTGATAATGTCACCACTCCGTCCTGTAATATGCTCTGTGCTCAAATTCGTTAGCTGTGGTGTGAGATTATTGAATAGGATAAATTACAAAACGAAACTTTGTTGAATTGCTCCTCATTGTGAATACTGCTGGCGCACTTAGCTACTATCACGGGGTGACGAAAACGGAAATGGGTGCTCATTGCGGTGCCGAAAATGGCAGTGGGGCATGTCGATATGTATATGGAACCAAAAGATTGTTCTACTTAGTTATCTTATTACACTTGCTGAAGTTTAGGTAAGGCGCCTCGCAAGCAGTTGGCCACTAAGGCGGCTCGCAAATCGGCACCGTCCACCGGTGGCGTCAAGAAGCCTCATCGTTACCGTCCCGGAACGGTTGCGCTGCGTGAGATTCGCCGCTATCAGAAGTCGACGGAGCTGCTAATTCGCAAATTGCCGTTCCAACGTCTTGTGCGTGAAATAGCGCAAGACTTCAAGACCGACTTGCGTTTCCAGTCAGCGGCTATCGGCGCATTGCAGGTAACAGTCACTTGTCGTTGGTGAAATTGTGAAGTTGCAAGTTTTCGACATATATATATATATTATATATATATATATATATATATATATATATGTGCAGAATTTTTCGTTAGGTTTTGTCTTTTGATGTTGTTTTTACTAATAGCCGAATTATAATGCATTAATAATTAGTTTCACTCTATACTCATTTAATATTCCTATTTGGGGCATGTTTTATAGGAGGCGAGTGAGGCGTATTTGGTGGGTCTTTTCGAAGATACCAATTTATGCGCAATTCATGCGAAGCGTGTCACCATTATGCCGAAAGATATTCAACTGGCACGTCGTATACGCGGTGAAAGGGCTTAAGCTGCTGACCTCGAATCATCGTTTCCATCGTTTGCTGCCTCGTTTTCATTATTACTCGTTAACTTTTTTCACTAAAGATTTCATTGTATATTGTGATGGGTTTCTTGAATGCACAATTTCATAGATTTTGATCATTTCCTCACATAGATGACCCAGGACCGATGGCATTCACACTTCGGAATAACGTGGCAAGACCGCCGTTTTGTCTTAATGGTGGAAAGCGCGAAACTTAAGTTACCTGTTCCGCTATTGTTTACATCGAATTTACACGACATTTGCAGCCCTCTCGGACCGTCTGACCATCTGCTTCCATTTAGAATTCTCATACATGTGAATATTTAGCGGTACAGTTGTCTTGAAGTTAGCTAATAGTAGTAGGTGTTAGGCGTTGATGAAAATATTGATCAATATTGAAGGGTTATCTCATTCAGAGAGGGTCATGGGTGGGTGTTTGTATGTTTTATTTATCGATCTCGCATTTGATGTTTTAGCTCTCTTATTTTCTGTGTTTAATATCGTGAGCGTATTACATTTGTATAATATTTGGATGTTTCATTCATGAGCCTAAGGAGGGGAGAAATTCCTCTGTTAAAAACATTACTCAAAAAAGAAGCTGCAAGTTTTTATGATTTCGGCTTTTTAATTTTTTCCAGTTGAAATTCAATGGGAGGGTACCGCAATAATACTTTT
Source organism: Baylisascaris schroederi (assembly GCA_006503575.1). Lineage (NCBI taxonomy): Eukaryota > Metazoa > Nematoda > Chromadorea > Rhabditida > Ascarididae > Baylisascaris > Baylisascaris schroederi. The sequence goes on along the minus strand of QEWY01000623.1, from coordinate 10,101 downwards.
TCCGAATCCTGTAATGGTTTGCAAAGAAGGGAACGATAAGGGAAGTTTGCAATCGTTTTTTATTTCCTTTCTTGCTGAGTTGTTCAATTTTGACAGCTTCTTGATATATTGCACAGTTCCATCATATTCTCATCTTTTTTCACATTGCACAATTTTCTCAGTAAAACAATATTCTTTAAAGAGATGTTGTGTTTTGCATATTCGACTTTTCAACTGTTATTTCGTTCATTCAAAAATAAGGTTGTCTTATTCGATGTCATTGCAAGTGTGTACGGAACGATTTTTGTCACCGAATGTTTTTGTATTTTGAAATTTCTAAGGGGGACATTTTTGTCTTTGTCGTTTTACTTGGTGATGGGGCTTGAACGGCTAGCGGGAGGTGGTGGTGAAAAGTGGTTAGTGCGAAGGGTGCTGTGTCTGTATCTGCTATCTCGGGAGTTTGTTTGCTGCGTAAACGATCGCAATGTACTATAGTTTCCATTATATCCTTTCTGAATGAGTTTATGCCACCCAGTAATTCCGGGATCCGACGCAGCGGCGGCGAATCCGCTCACTTGCTGAGCTTCATCGAGTAGATTCCGTATAATAAGGGCATAAAACGTGATAAGGGCTTGTGTTGGAATCGTTTTAGCGTATCAGCTGCATACACCCTCAGATGTTGCGAGGGTGGGCCATACTGGCGTTGTTGTGCTGGACACAAGGCTGTGAGGAGGAAATACTGTAACAGCCAGGTGAATAGATCAGCATTCCAACTTAATTGATACAGGGGAAGCGTTTCCTTAGCAACGAGTAGCAAGCGCAGGAGTCAATTATGAGCAGCCAATATTGTATTAGCATATTTGCAAAAGCTAAAGGCCTTCCACTTGCCCCAAGTGGCGGGCTGTTTTGCAGGCTAAACGGAAAAATCCTGATGAAATTAAAGTACCCGAATGGAAAGGTATAGCTACAACATTAGAAAGGATTTGGGGAGATAAGAATCCACAGAAAAGCTTTGGAAGGTGTTCGTAGTAGAGGCAAGAGAGGATTATTGCATGCCTCTTAGCTGAAAAATCTGGAAAAAGGGCATTCTACTTGTGGAGTCGAAATTGCCTTCCTAGTTGAGTCTAAAAAGGAAACGGCGCCCGCGAGTCTGTGAACCCTGCACCTTTACTAATGAAATGGCAATTACCCAAATGCGCGTCGGTGCGAACATCTTCGATGCTGAGCCAAACTTCGACCAAGTAGGATCCTGAATTATCAAGACTGCACGTGAGGAGATCTCCATCCGCAAAGACTTGCTTGGAAAGTCCCACTTCAACGTTATTCCAGCGGGTCTCAAACATCGGTTTTTGTTCCTTGCATCAACAACATAAAGTTAAGCTCTTTTTGGATGCTTTTACACCATCCATATATTTAAGTGATGAGGACCGATTTCACATTTTCACAACGTTCGTGACACTTCCGGCGTTAATCGTCATAATCGAAGAAGTTTGCAAAAAATGTTTGCATTTCGGATTAGTGTCCTCTCTTTATTTGTTTATTTGTTTGCTTACCTATTAAAGGAGTGAAAGACATTAAATGCGCTTTTATCATGCTGAATAGCATGGGATAGGCCTTGTCTTTGAAATATTAGAGGAGTTGAGGAATATGCCGATGTTATTATTTGAATGCTAAATAGGGGTCAGTGAAAGGGTACACTTGAAAATGATAAGGGAAGTGGCTTAAAATATGTCGATTGGTAGTTTATTCCATATGCCATATGTATAGTATAGTACATAGTATAGTACGCAGTATATATTTTATAGCATATATTTTGTAGTTTGTAGTTTGTAGTCCATATATATATATATATATATATATATATATATTTATGTATATAAGCAGAGAGGCGTGTGGCTTTGTATGGTGTTGTCCGATAAATAGAGGTGATGTATTCGTATGGAAAGAATTCATTGAATATTTTATTAGTAGCGTTGTGGTTGTGCTTAAATGGCCCAGTTCTGAAAATTTTACCCTAAAAGTAGTACATGTTTCTTTGTTGGAAGACTATAAGATGCTACAAGAAACAACTAAGCCCGCTGCATTTACGATAAGAAAGCTGTAGATTTTCTACGTAGTCGAGGTCGTGAACGTTTTGAAGGCGGAAACTATGGGATATGTAGAGTCTTTTGTGGAACAGGCGGAAAATCATAGTTGATTATGAATATGCAGAAAATACGTTGAATAAACGGTATGCTCGAGGTTTAGTGAATATTTCGTGCATTTATTTGTTCCTTTCTTTTGAGGTGTTGTGCACATGTTGTAGAGATGCAAAGGATTTTCCTTAGTTATACCCATAAGTGGATTTACTAAAAATAGACGTGGATGATGCATGAGAAGAGGTGAGTATCAGATTTGAATTGTGCATTATTTGATGTGTGCGCTGTTGTTTTACATCCAAAATATCATTCTTAGGTCACTCTATTGGGGATGCCACTCAGCCCTAAAGAACGCCATAGTGTAACCCCACCTCGCCTTTTTCTTCTTACATCGATGTTTTCTATGGGAATTAACTGTAATTTAAGATTGAACAGTTCAGCAGTTTGGAGGAATGAAAGTTGCCTGATGAAGGAAGAGAAGGAAAGGGGAATCGGAAGTGCGACAGAATCAATGTGTTGCATGAGCGCGTATTCGCTTAGCTGTGTTGCACGACTGGGAAATGTAAGCGTTGAAGGTGCTCATCGATGGTAGTTAGAAGGGGCCCCATGAACGAGGCCCGGCCATATGAAGCGATGAATCATACTCCCGCCATCCAAAATTTATGGTCCATATTAATGCGGGAGCCTCCGCTGGCGGAGGGGGATGGCGGTGAACTCCGAATACTATTACCGCAGACGATCTTTGAAGAGGAGGAGCATAATGCAGTGCTTTCGAATGTTTCCTTTCATGATGAGTGCAGTGATTTGGAGGTTATATGTCAAATCGTTCGCCCCTCCTCTTCAGTGAGAATGTACTACGGCGGAATGGTTCGTTTGTGCAGCCAATAGCTACCGTTCGCCCCTTCAGTGAGAAGCGTGAGAGGAGAAAGGGTGAGGTCGGGGGGGGGGGCTAACATCGAAGCATTGTGTTCACTAACGAATGATTGCAGGTTTCTAAAGAAGACAACATGACTTGCACGCATGCAGCGATAGTTAGACGCAATAACGCACAAACAGTAGTGTAAGCTGACATCGATGGGGAAAGGGAGGGGAGGGTGCCGAGGAGGGAAGGAGAAGCAATAAAAGATGTTTGGTCAAGGCATAGCAATACGGTGACGGAGAGTGGGACATGTCAGTGCGTTCTAGAGTGGGGCCCGATGTGCACGCTTAGCTGTAAAGGCCGTTCATGGGGGTGTTGTGATGCATTCATCCTCTAGTGTGTACTTGCATTCCCCATTTCTATCGTTAGCTGGCCAATTATACTTGATGTGTGTGCGGAACGTTGCCCTCTCTTCAACAATCATTGCAATGTCATCAACAACAATCATTGAGACATTCGAAGAAACATAGGAATCAGAGGGGGAGTCGGCACCCTAAAAAAGCGGCAGAGATGCAGCTCCACGGTTATGCGAGTTTCCATCACTTATGAAGAGAGGGGGTCAACGTTGCAGAAGGTATGCTAACGACGGGTCCAACTTTGAGCACATCACGACATCGTTGTCTTGGTTGTACGCCGTCCGCCCCCCGATCGATACATACGTTTGGCTGAGTATCACATCGGGTAGAGGTTCTCTTTTCTGAGCATCAACTGCAGATCCTCCACGTCGAGCAACCCGTATATACGTTTATACGACTTTATTTTCGATAATTTCTTTCAAAGTCCTCATTATTGGTCTCGGATTTATGCAAATCCCATTCGTGGCCATACTGCAGTTTTTTTGGCCGATATGATTTTCATTATAGTATAAGTTCAATTATTATTACAAACCGAAAATGTCTGCTATTAACAATAGCAAAAGACGCACATTTGTGTGTGTGAATTTGTGGATGTGTTCATTTGTGGGCGAGAATTCATCACCACTGATCCATTTTCTCATATATTTTTCCGCTATTCGGTTTCAGCATATATATTCCTGTATTATTCTTTAATATTTTCGTAGAATATTTTTCAACTTTTACGAAATTTCACGGAATTTCCACATTTCTTGGGGACGCAATAGTCGTTTGGACGTTTGTCGAATATGAAGCAGACATAATGCGTCGTAGAGATATGAGGCATCGTCATGTTGATATAGAGAGACGCAGACGGCTTGACACTGAAAAATGTGTGCATTCGCTTCGTTGAGAGAGGGAAGGAATGATGAGAGAAAGCACGCCTTCTGATGCGAGCGCAGTGTGGACAGCGGTCTGCGCACATCGTTTGGCTGTGATGATCGAGATGGTTTCTTAAGAGTTAAAGGAACAGTCAGCCTCAGGTTCCGTGGGTTGTCGCAGATGAGATGGCCTGGTGTTCAGTGCTACACTTAAGCTTTCAAAAGTAGGAGTTTTTCAAGGCGTCGCCATCCTCACGTTCAAGCTCAAGCTAAATTCAGTGTTAATTTCGAGCCAATCTTAGCACTTAACAATATTAGCCGGATTTTGCGGAGTCCGCTTTAAAGATTTGATATTCCAGAAAACGAAAGACAATTTTTTGCTTTTAACTGTCATTTATTCACTTTAGAGGTCCTTAGATCTAGAGATATATCCAGAAAATAGAATATGAAGGTGAGGAATCCGAAGCAATTTCCTTCCTCACCTTGATTGCTCCCCACCATCTTCAAAACTCAGCCAAGTGGATTTGGTTTATTGCAGAAGAATATGTGCAGTTGTCCATACTTTTCAATTTCACCTCATCTGACCTCTCTTCGGAAAGACAAGACCAGGTAACGCATACGTCAACCGTGTAAGTAGATTGCACTAGAGGGTTTTCGAGGTGGGAATGTTTGAAGTATATTTCTGCCCCCATTCCTATTCAAAATTTGTTCGATTGTGTAAGTAACAACTGAACAGTATTGCCCCGATTACCTATAGTCGCTGTTCTGATGAATTCAGGCTATACTCTGTGATCTAGTGAGTAAAACTCACATTTCAGATTCAGCATAAGCGAGAACTTGTCACTGTTAAAGTTATAATCGGTGGCAAGTTTTGCTTTTTTTCGAGTTTTAAGATTCCTATTTGAAAAAATTAGGGTCCATACTCATTGACCGGTGGACATTGACTCATAGGCAGTAGGAAACAGATCGATTTAAATTATGTTAATATGGGAACGAAATTCGGCAAGAACCTGATTCCACAGCCGCCCGTCACTGATCCGCAACTTTGCTTGGACATCCTTCATCTCATGGAGGCTATGCTTTGTAAGTAGAAGTCAAACAGTTGAATTCCTTTGCTTGTAGCACCCTCTCCCCCCCTAAAAAAAAACAAAATACGCTCGTTCCATAGTGCTGCTGGATTGTCGAAGGAAGAATGCGAAATTTTTGCCCATTTCTGCCTGACTAAATCCGAACGCGTAGTTCAGGCAACGTCGAATAGTCTAATGATGCATACCGTCGATGCATATTTTTTTGCACATTTTCGCGCATGAAAATATTTGAACGTTGCATTTTAATGTCGCTTCGTTTTTGTATTTCGTTGAAGTGTTAATCAAAAATGAGCGGAATAATTGTGAATAATTTTTTTAAAAAGAAATTTTGAGTTTTTTAAAATTCGATTTGCATAAATGCGTATCGCTGAGGTCTTCCTCTTGTTTCTCGCTTGTTTCACCGCAAAACAAAATTTGCTTAAAGTCTCACTCATATTGTTCCTTGTTATGGGAAAAAAAAAACTTAGACTGAAATATGTTGAATTTCTTCTTTGTAAATCGATCTCACAGCTGATTGCTGATTATTTCTCAAGTGATAGTTAGTGATCCAAGTGATATTATCAAATAAAATGATCCGTTTCTCTAATAAATCTGATTTTAAATGAAAAATACTTATTATTGGAAAATATCCTTTTCTTCAGGTTTAATTTTGTGATTTTTTGTAATTTTTCGAAAAAAAAACGTTTCCTCGTAACATACATTTTTCTGATTCAAATAAAAAAAACAACTGCAACAATTGATAGAACAATTGCTTTATCTCTTATTTAAATATTAAGATTGTCACCCTCACGGAATACTAAAACAGATTTTTCGATCGGTTGAATTCGAGTTAAATATGCAAATGAGCTGACAGACAAATTCAATCGCCAAATTGCCGACTACTTTCATCAATCGTTGATGGTGAACCATTCGAAAATTTTTACCGCCTCTTAGGTTTTATCTGAGTGCGCTGAATGAAGATGCAGAGATTTGAAAAGTGACCGTAGTTTTGCGCGCCAAATTTAAATGTAACGATCGAACGTGTTTGCGTCGGCACTTCGTAAAAGGCAGTTTCATTTCTGGGCACGTATTCTTTCAGTTTCTGAATCTTGAAACCTAAACATTCAAGATGGCTCGTACCAAGCAAACTGCACGCAAATCAACTGGAGGTTCGTCGTACTTTTTTATGGGGAATATCAAAAGTTGAATTGGAGAAGCGGACAATCGGAACTGCCTAGATATGCCCTTTTTAAAAAATCTGCTGAACAGTTGGATGTTTTGTTATATAGAAATGCAAAAATTGCTATTGAAGCCTGCTGAATTTTTTCTTACGAAACAAATAGGTTTTACGAATCTCGATCAGAAAATTCATTTCGGGCAACACCATTGTGCAGCTTTGACCTGATATAAAAGCTAATAGGTCGGAAAGAACTTTGAGTTTACGAGGTCGAGGTTGGTGCAGATCATGCTTTACAGTTTTGTTTTTATGGTTTTTTTGATTCGTGAGTTGGAACTACCGTTGGATGAGAAGACGGTTGGGCATGGGCAAAGGTGGTGCTGTGATAATACGATTTCGAAAATTTCCGTAAAAGTAGCTTCGTGGGGGCTTCATATTACTTCCTGTGTACGATATATATTTATATATATATAAGTTTCACACTTCTGGAGGTTTAATGCAGGAAAGATGTCCATTTTGATGCATTTAGGCAAAGCGCCTCGCAAGCAGTTGGCCACTAAGGCTGCTCGCAAGTCGGCACCCTCCACCGGTGGTGTCAAGAAGCCTCATCGTTACCGCCCTGGAACGGTTGCGCTCCGCGAAATCCGCCGTTACCAGAAATCGACGGAGCTCCTGATTAGAAAGCTGCCATTCCAACGTCTTGTGCGTGAAATCGCGCAAGACTTCAAGACCGATCTGCGTTTCCAGTCGGCGGCTATTGGCGCGCTTCAGGTAGGCTGTCATTCATTTTAAGCTCAGGCTCACAGGTCCGAGTCATCCAGGTTTTATGAGCTATCCTACATTTATGAATATCGCCTGAAATACCTTCACTGAAATCTTCAGTGTCTGAAAGAAGCAACCTGAGGAACACATCTGCCGCGATACTGACGCAAGATGTCTAAGGATGTGAATTTATAGGAGGCTAGTGAGGCTTATTTGGTGGGTTTATTCGAAGATACGAATCTGTGTGCCATTCATGCGAAACGCGTCACGATCATGCCGAAGGATATCCAGCTAGCCCGTCGTATCCGTGGTGAGAGAGCTTAGAGCGAACGACACCACCCAGACGAGATCATTGTTTCAGCTTCACAGTTCATCGTATTTCCTATTTTACTGCCTCAAATTCTGTTTCATTTATTACATCTCTTTTTCTTTTCCATCCGACATTTTTTCTTTGCAATGTAGCATACATACTGTTTCGTGTTGTCGGTAGGGAGTGTCTGGCACTAACCTATGACGCATAGCGGGGAGGGGAGTGGAGGAAGTGTTTTGAAAGTTCTTAGACTTTAAAAGCCGCAGCCTAAAAAATCTAACAAGTTTATTAAAGTTTCTCTCTCATCCGACAATTTTGTAGCATTTCTTCCCTCAGGCTTCATTGCATTGAGGAACGCTTTAAAAATTGCGGTTCGGCGCTTTTGTCCATTTCCGCAAATCTTGCACTCGGGCGAAGACGGCCATTCTAGCGGCAGTAAGCATTTTTATTTATTTACTTATTTTTTTTAGATTCACTCATATTCGTAAGCGTATTTTCTATCGGCTGAACGTGAAGATTTTCTAAGTAAGTAAGTAAACAGATGAGGGGTTTCATTCTCATCGAATCATTTCGTTTCCCTATATAGCGGTCATATTTCCATCGAATTATATATATGTGTGTGTTCTTCGCAGTTTTATTCATTGCTGACGTTCTGTGTTTGTGTAAATTTCGTTCCTCATACTCTACTTCGTAAGTGTTGTACTCGTCGTGCTTATCAATAAACCCTTTCGTTTTGTTGGGCTAAAATGAGGAGTTCTTTCAATCTGGATGCTAGAATGGACTTCAAAATATAGGTAACCACTGCTTACTGCAGTAGCATGCCAGGATGATTTACCCCGCTTGTTCAGTATTTGTAGTGACCATTTGTGACCGTTTCTTGAGAAGTCCCTCGCTTTAGAAAATGGCATATCTAAGGGCAAAGGGATATGAAAGTAAGGAATTATATTCAAACGGATTTGCGATGAATAATTGCTGTACTAAAAGGGACATCGATAGATTTGCAGCGGAGAACAGGTTTCCCTAGATCGAAGAATTATGTAGCTTTATGTGTTGGGACACTTATCAAATTTATCAATCACACAAACACAAGGCAAAATATCCATTAAGACGGCGCTTCAAGTCGTTGACGCGATGTGGTTTTTATGATTCACCTCGTAATTCCCTGCAATATAAACGTTCAGTTAGGCAGGTACGATCTTGTGTTCACATTGCTAAATGAGGTTTTTAATTAACGGTGAAATTAACTTATGGAATCTGAAGTTGTGAACTTACTGAACGGAATGTCAAATTCGATTATTGTTGATTTATCGCCCATTTCAGAATCGCTTCCAGCGGCAACTTGCACCGCATATCTATAAGAATGCCACATGTAAATAACGTCTCGAGAAGATTCATTTTGAAGAATTTCACTGCCCCTCCTAAAGCGAATATGATGGGTGGTAACGCTCATTCCCCTATCCCCTCCCCATTGTCCGTCTTTCTCTCGGTACAGCTGTGTAGGTGCTTATTATCTTTTTTTTGAACAAGCAAATTAATGAATAAACTGTACAATATTTTTGGGTGATGCGCTAGTTACGATTTTCGTGAATAATGAAATTTTGCATGAGTCACTCTATTTGCCTATTAGTATCCAACAAACAATGATTTATTTTTTAAGAAGAAATGGTTTTCGTAGTATTCTCCTTAATGCTTTGAAAAAAATTAAGTTTTTTAAAATCCAAACTTGTTATTAAACATTATCAATCCTGGCGTGAACGAACGGTAAAGAAAAAGAGGCAAAGGAAATACGCCACTAAAGACATTGACACATAAAAATAGGGCGCTTAAATACGCCATTCTAAAATTTAAAACAGCAGAAAATGAGAAAAACCTAACTTTTCTATGATTCAATTATCAGAGGCTAAACATAAATCCGTCCATTTCTATCCATTTATGTTTTAAGTGTACTTTGAGGTATTTAAGCAAGTATATAATTCATCTTGAAAAATAGAATGCAAACTTTATTTCCCTCTAAAAACTCACAAACTAAATAATTTAAATTGTGAAAGATTTAACCTCTTAGCATCTTGCAAAAAAGTTTTTGGAATCAGCACTTCGATAGTTCCATTGATGGGCATTTCATTATGTTCGATCGCTATCCACTTGGAATCTTCATTGATTGGCAATGGAGCTATCAACGTTGTATAAGCATAAAATTGAAGCAGATATTCAATTATATCAAAAAGATACTATGTCAAAAAAAGAAAGATACCGAATCAATGGACTTAAATTAAACTAGGTTAGGTTGAATTTAATTTAACTTGATTTAATTAATTAATTTGATTTAATTGAATCGAATCGAATAAAATTGAAAATTAGTTAAATTAAATGGAAACAAATTAATTAAATTGATCAAATTAAACAGAATCAATTAAATTGAATTTCTTATACTGCGTAATATTCGTTTTCCTTCACCTTTCAATACAACCGCTTTCCTAATGGTCCGAGTAAGCTATTCAATTTTCTGTCCTCTGCAGTCTCGATCAGGTCATGGTAT